>JAFLJL010001991.1:0-35653 GCA_018398815.1 Conus ventricosus
GGGGGAAAAAGGGGGGGAAAATGACTAAAAAGTATCAGGGGCCTAAATTAAAAATTTTTTGGCTTAAATGATTGACGGGAGATGGAAAGGCGAATCTTCTTCTTCTCCCTCTTCTTTCTTAAAACACGTCCGCCATCCTAATTTGATGGTAGCAATGTGGGTACAAACCCGATCGACCGTACTAGATGAGCGATCAAAAAGACGATCAGGAGTAGTGATGCAAGGAAAAGGAGATAATAATAGAGGGGGAAAAACCCTCCATAGCAGTGAAGCGGTACAAAAGACCGAGGACGACCACGCAGGGGTCGGCCGAAATGGCGAGAATAAAGATGGCGCCTCGAGCGACCGACGAAGATCGATCGTCGATGTGAATGACCGAGATGTTTATTGGGAATAAACAACGCGCCAAGATCGATGGAAATCGGTGGAAATGGGGAAGAAAATAACAAGAGAGTGGCTGACGCGTTACTACAAGGGTGACGCGTTCCCAAACCCGCGAGTAAGGGACGAATGGAGAACAATGGGGTGAAGAGAAGTCGTTAGCCGTCACGCCTAGAGCGTGAATAAAATGAAATAAAATGCCATCCATAAGCCTCACGCGGCAATGGTCCCCATGGTCGAACGTAAGCCACAACAGAGCAAGTAAAGAAGGCAAGCACACAAGCAGTCTCTACAAAAAAAAACAGAAGTATAGGCGAGACAGAGCAAAAACCTGTCCTTGTTAGGCAGGAGGAGCCGAGGTTGAATGAGGAACAGGAAGTTTACACCGGTTTCTTCCCTGGCGGGAAGCAGTGTGGACGTCACGTGATGGTCTTATTACTGCATTAGCCACAAAAAATCTCGGCCTGTAGAGCTAACTAACTGCCGTGGAATGCTATGGTCTGACATGGTAAAGTATATGACGCCAAACTTAAGTTACATCTTACATTATGTGAGACAATCCTTTGTTGCTGATCTTAATTTACATCTTACTTTACGTGAGACAACCCTTTTGTTGCTGATCTTAAGTTACATCTTACATTATGTGACACAGTCCTTTGTTGCTGTGCAGAGCCAGGATATGTCAGTACATTATCTTGATTTACATTATCTTGATTTACATTATCTTGATTTACATCTTGGCTCATATTGGACAACCTTTTGTTGATGTGTAAGACAGAAGGTATCAGTGCTTTGTCCTAATCAATGTCTGTCTTCACACCAGACATCCCTCTGTTTGTCATGTAGAACCAGGTGATACCAGTGCATGGCACAACCCTCTGTTGTCATGCAGAACCCGGTGATACCAGTGCATGGCACAACTCTTTATTGTCATGTAGAACCAGGTGATACCAGTGCATGGCACAACCCTCTGTTGTCATGCAGAACCAGGTGATAACCCGTGCATGGCACAACTCTTTATTGTCATGCAGAACCAGGTGATACCAGTGCATGGCACAACCCTTTATTGTCATGTAGAAAACCCGGTGATACCAGTGCATGGCACAACCCTCTGTTGTCATGCAGAACCAGGTGATACCAGTGCATGGCACAACCCTCTGTTGTCATGTAGAACCAGGTGATACCAGTGCATGGCACAACCCTCTGTTGTCATGCAGAACCAGGTGATACCAGTGCATGGCACAACCCTCTGTTGTCATGTAGAACCAGGTGATACCAGTGCATGGCACAACCCTCTGTTGTCATGCAGAACCAGGTGATACCAGTGCATGGCACAACTCTTATTGTCATGTAGAACCAGGTGATTACCAGTGCATGGCACAACCCTCTGTTGTCATGCAGAACCAGGTGATACCAGTGCATGGCAAAACTCTTTATTGTCATGCAGAACCAGGTGATACCAGTGCATGGCACAACCCTCTGTTGTCATGTAAACCAGGTGATACCAGTGCATGGCACAACCCTCTGTTTTTCATGCAGAACCAGGTGATACCAGTGCATGGCACAACCCTCTGTTGTCATGCAGAACCAGGTGATACCAGTGCATGGCACAACCCTCTGTTGTCATGTTTGAACCAGGTGATACCAGTGCATGGCACAACCCTCTGTTGTCATGTAGAACCAGGTGATACCAGTGCATGGCACAACCCTCTGTTGTCATGCAGAACCAGGTGATACCAGTGCGTGGCACAACCCTCTGTTGTCATGTAGAACCAGGTGATACCGTGCATGGCACAACCCTCTGTTGTCATGTAGACCAGGTGATACCAGTGAAGGGGCAAACCCTTTTTGTTTCATGTAGAACCGGGTTTGATCCCAGTGCATGGACAACCCTCTGTTGTCAAAAAAAGGAACCCAAGGTGTTACCAGTCCCGGGAACAACCCTCTGTTGTCTGCAAAACAGGGGGGATACCCGTGCAGGGCCAACCCTCTTTTGGGTTCATGTAAAACCCAAGGTGTCCCAAGGGGCTTGGCACAAACTTTTTAAAAAAAGTAAAAACCGGGTTTATCCCAGTGCTTTGGCCCCAAACCCTTGTTGGCATGTAGAAAAAAGGTGATCCAGTGCATGGCACAATCTTTTTTGGCGCCCTATACGGGACCATGTCAGCCCATAGCTTTCCCAAGGGCAGTTAGCCAGTTTGTGGGCCGTTTTTAATCCGGGGGCCAATGAGTCAAAAGGACAGCAGTAAAGTCCCCCCATTTCCCGCCCCCGGGAAAGAAGGGGTTTTTAAACTTCTTCTCCCTCTTTCCCCCTTCGGCCTCCCTTTAAAAAGCAAGAAAAGTCTTGTGTCTGCTCCCCTTACCTTGCCTTTGTTTTTAAGTTTTGCGGGTTTGTTTTTGGTTTTTATCCTTGATTGGGTTTGTCCCTTGCGCAACCATGGATTTTCTTGCGCGTGGGCTGGGGGTTGGGAGTAAAAATTTAAGGGAAAATTTAACCCTTTTACCCCCCCTCTCGCAAATTAGCGTTCACGAGGTGGGTTTCTTTCGTGGGGTCGTACACTTCCGCGTGTTTTTCATCGCCACGGGGGGCCTTTCAAATCAAATTGTTTTCGGATTCCCCCTACCCGTTGGGGTTTTTAGGGTTTCGCTCCTACTGTGGCATTCCCCCCTTTGTCGGGCTACCGATCCGGGGTTATCTCGCGTTTTACTCCCCCGGTGCCCTTTTTGTTCTACGCGACTTCCTCGGGGTTTCGTCGGGGGATCTTTTTTTCTCGGGTTTTTTTTCCCCACCATATTCTTACCCTGGGGTTTTCCCCCTTTGGCGCAAGATCCTTTAAAGGGTTTATTTGCGTTTCCCTTCTCGTTTGGGAACCCTTTGTCCCCTCTTTCCCGGTCGGGGTTCCGGTTTCCCTCTGCCCTGTTGCCCCCCATGGTAAAGGCCCACCCCCCGGGTCGGCCCCCCCATGCTCGGATTTCGCTCATTTTTCCGGAAAACCCGGCGGGGCCCGATTCGTCTTTGACCCAATCCGTTCACGGGGATGAACGTAGGGTTGGGTTTTGAAAAGAGCGAAGTCCGCGGGGGGACACGTGCCCTTTCCTCTTTTACCGCCGCGGACCCCAACGTCGCGGCGCCCAAGAGGGGATGGGCAAGGGGCCCCAAATTGGGCCTTAAATCCCCTTTCTTTTGACCTGCCGGGAAGAAAGGAATACCAAAGAAGTTAAGGGCAAGGCCCCCTCGGGGGGCCCCCCCGGCAAAAGATACCCCAACGGAAATTCGCCCCCCCCCCCTCCTCTCCATCGGCCAGCTTGCCCTCCCCCCCCAAAAGCGCTCGGGCCCTCCCTCTATCATGCTGAGTCGCGGGGCCCCTCGGTCCAGGGGAATCATGCCGAGCGCGGACCAGCAGGGGAAAGGGTTTCGGGGTTTGGAATCGCCACCGTCATGCCTTGGTGGCCCACTTGTTTTTTTTTCCCCCCAAAATCGACCTTTGTTTAACAGCGCTTGCCCCCCCGGGCACAGGTGCCCCCAACCCTGAGCCCGAGGAGGCTTGGGACTCCGGTAGCAGTGTTATGGTCCCCCCGACGCTCGACCCGGTGGGGCCCAAAATTTGGGGGTTTGCGGTAATCGCCCCAAAATCACCCGCGGTCGGTACACCCCCCGGGGAGGGGGGGGACCCCCCCGATCGCCATAACCTTCTCCCCGGGGGTATCGGAGTTGGGGATCAGACCTTTTCGGGTCCCTTTTGGGGAAAAGCCCCCCGGTTTCCCGTTTCCCGGGGGGAGGTTCTCCCCGGGGGGAAATGCGGGAAAACCTGACCTTTCCGGGGGGGGGGGGCAGGCACGGGACCGCTTTCCTGACCAACCCGCCTTTCCGCGGGTTGGGGGCTCGGTTCCGCTTTCCTCCTCGTACCAGCCCGGGCCCTAAAGGGCCCCAAAAACCAAAGGGGAAGTGCAAGGTGCAGTGAAGGCCCTGTGGGGGGGGCGACGGCCACTCCCCTTCTCTTTTCCCCCACAATGGGGCTCAGGCCCCCCGGGCCCCGGGAAAAACTTCTCCCCAAAAACCCAAGGGCGGCCCACGCCCATTTTCCCCCCCCGGGCCCGGGTTTGGCTCTATGCCCCCGGGGGGAGGACCATTTGGGAAAACCCCAAAAACCCACCCGCACAAACCAACTGTAGGGGGGTTTTGAAATGGGAAACCCGGCCCCCCTTCCTGGGTCGCTTGGGTTTCCCCCCCTCGGGCGCTGTCCCCGATGGGGGATGGGCCCCGTCCGCCGATCATGAGCCCCCTGGGAGACCCCGCAAGTACCCCTTGAGGTCCCCTGCAGGGGGTCCCTCTGAACCCTCCCCGGCCCCTTTCCCTCCTGGGGGCCGATGGGGGCCCTAGCCTCCACCTCATTGTTTGTGTGCACGGTGGTACGGGGGGCCCCAGACCCCCTCAGGGGGCGGCCGCCCCGCCAACAAAAGTTTTCCCCTTTCCCCCTCTTCCCCGGGCCCCCCCCCGGCCAGCAGCCCCAAACCCAGGGATCTTTCCCCCCCCAAAGAAAACTCGCCTTTGGGGAAGGCCCGGGCCCTACTCGGTAATGGGGTGCGCGGGCCCGTCCCCCCCCAGGACAGGGACCCCTTCGGGCCCCTAATGCGCCCAAGTCGGTCTCACCCAAGGGAAGGTTTAATGGGGGGGAAATGACGGTGCCGCCCCTGGGCCTTCGGCCCGGGATCCGAGGGTCCCAGGAGAATGATTCTGTTTTTTGGCCCCCTTTTTTAACGCCCCTGGTCAACAGGTTTTGCATCTTTTTCTGCTGCGGCGGACGCGCAGTAGGACCCAATTTTCAAACTGTTTTTTTTGGTGGCCAGAGTCCCGTGCGGCCGGCCTTTCCTCTCCCCTGGCTTAAGGCACCCCCTGCGCTGGGTGGGGGGCCCGGGCCGGGTCGCGGGTTCCCGGCTTTTTAATCAAATGACGTGAAAACACAACCCGTCGGGGAAACGAAAAGCAGGCGGCACCCTTTGCCCCCGGCCCCTTGCCCGCGCCCTGCTAAAACCCCCTTGGGGTCCTTCCCGGGCCCAAAAACCTCCCCCCGGCAATCACCTTCCCACACCGCCCCAGCCCCCAAGCGCCCCATTTCCCCAAAGGGCCAAAACGAAACCCCAAGCTCCCAAAAATTTTCGGTTGGGCCCAACAGTAAATCCCCACGGAGCTAAATGGGGCAAAAAACCCGGGGGGAAAAAATTTAGATCGGGGGGGCCCCCCCAACAGGGCCCTTTCCCCTTTCCTTCCCCCCACGCCCCCGCCCCCCTGGGGGGCCCGGGCCTTTCCCGGCACCCAGGGTTTGGGGACTTTTGGGGGCCTTCACCCGGGGTAGTGGCGGGGGAACGGGGGGGTGTGTTTTCCCTTTGGATCACGGGGAAACCCCCTCTGCATTTTTCCTCCTTCCCCAAACCCCCTCCCCCCCCCTCAAGCGAGGCGCCCCAGGGTGGGGGTCCAAGGCTCCCCCAAAAAAAGGGGAAATCCCCAAGAGGGGGTTTTCCCCCCCCAAAACCCCGGCTTTACTTCACCTTTTCATGACCCCAAAACCTAGGAGGATGGGGGCCCCCTTCCTGACCTATCACCCTCAAAAATTTCCCTCGGGCCCCCAATAAAATTCCCGGGGGAGGGACCCCCCAAAAAGTGCGAATCACCCCCAAACCCGAGGTTCGCCCCCCTTTTGGGAAGGGTTTTTCGATATTTCTCCTTGAAAATTTCCCCCGACCCGGAGAGGCCCACACCCCATACTGGACTCATCCCCCTATCACAGGCCCCCACACCTGGCCAAAAAACCTGTCCTCCTATAGGAATGATGGGTCCTGTCCCCCCTCATTCCCCGGGGGGCCCCCAAACGCCAATTCAGAGGGATTGTCGACGTTGGTCGCGCCCTGGGCCCGGGGGAACCAGGTCTTTTCCCCTCGGACATTTGGTTTTTTTTCGGGGGTTTGGGAGGGGGCCCCAACCCGGGCACTCTCCCCAAACCGGGGCCCCCACTCCCCCCCAACCCAACCAAGGGAATGTCCAAGACGCCTAAAAATGGGCTGGGGGGGGCCCCCACTTGGAGGCGGTCATCCCTCGGGGGGGAGTGGGTTTTCACAAATGTCGCCCATTTCAAATCTTCGAGTTTGGGAAGCGGTAGGCTAGCCCTTCTCCACTTCCAGCACAATTTCCCCAAACCAAATTGTTCTCCTTTCAGGGGAAAACATGTGGGGTAGTTTGGTTATGTAAAACAAGGGGGGGGGGGGGGGGCAGCCCCATCCCCCTCCCCCTTTCAAAAACAGGGGCCCCTCCTTCGCGGGTGTCCCGCCGGGGGATCCCCTCCAGCGAGAAAAATAGCAAAAAAACCCCGAAAACTTTCCCTGGGGTTTCCCCTTTCACCCGGTGAATTTCTTTACTCCACAGGAGTGGCCCTAAAAACGACAAAACCCTTGTTTTGTGGTGTGGGAAAGGGGGTTTGGGCCATGATCGCCTGTTTGCCACCGGGTTCAACCCCGCCTGCCCCTGAACGTCCCCCCCGGTTTCCGGGGCCCCTCCAGGGTTTTTGCAGTCGATGCGTTTCCCCCCCGGAAAGGGCCCTAGGGCGTACGCCTTTCCCCCCTTTTCCTTTCCTACACAAGGTGATCGGGGAAAGCGAGGCTGGGAAACCCCAGGTGATTCATAACCCCGTGGTGGCCCGACCCGTCTTGGGGTTCCCCAGACCTCAAGTCCTTAAATAAAGTTCCCACCTCTAGGGGCTAAGCCCCGGGTGGGACATTTTGAGAAAACCCCGTTCGGGTTTTCCCTAACTCCAACCCCCAAGATGCTTCCCCAACGGGGTGGCTCCCTATGCCCCCCAAAAATGCGAACATTTTTCCCCTTTCCCCCCCAGGGGACGGCCCCCCGGGTCCGTTTAGACCATTTAGCAGGGGCGGGGCCCTCTCGGGAAATTGAGGGTTTTAACCCCGGGGCACTGCAGAGCCAGAAATGGGGCCCCCTTTCTAAAATTTACGGGGGGAGAAAGGGGGTAGCCTGGGGGTTAGAAAACCCCTTTTCCCCCGGGATTTCCCCAACCTTTTTTCCCTTTTAAAGCTGTCAGTTTGCCCCTTTCGGGGCTACAAAATGGCTATCTTTCCCCCATTCGCCAGCTGGGGGCCCCCGGGTTTTTTGACAAGGGACTTCTGCTAGAGAGGTTTAGAGGATTTGTTACGGGAAGCCCGCCCCTTGGGGGCATCCCTTTGGGACCTTTTCGCCCTCCCCCCTCGAAAGCCCCTTTTAAACCCCTTTAAATCTATCCCTTTGACCTTCTCCTTTTAAGCCCCCTTTTCCCGCCCTGGCCGGGGGGCCCCCCAAAAGCAAAGTGAAAACCACCCCCTCAGCGGTGATCCCAGGTTTATCCCCTTCCCCCGGGAGGTCTGTTTCCCTCAAGGCCCTTCCGAGTTCTTAGTAAAAATCGGGAAAAACCGGGCCCAACCCCCCCCCTCCTGTCATCCGCTCCCTGTGGAAAACTTGGGAAAGGGAGAGAAATTTGGGGAACTTTAAACCCTGTGCCCTGCTAGGTTTTTTCGGATACTATGGGGGGGAACACCCCCAGGGCACCCCGAGGCGATCCTTATTCACTCCCCCCCCCCCCCAATACTAGAGCCCTTCTCGGGGTTTTTCTATCTCTAGGGGGTTTTCCCCCGGGACGGTGGGATCTGCCTACGCTCAGGCGCCCAAGGTTCCCCCCAAAATTCCCCCGGGGCCCCACGAGGGGAGAAAGGGCCCCACCCCCCACGGACTCGTGCTCTGCCCCGTGAGCCACCCCTTGGGGGCGCCAAAATGGCGTTTAAAAAATTTCCCTTCTTTAACTTTTTTTTGAGGGTATCCCATGCCCCGGTTATGGTTCAAAAGGGATTCCTTTGTGGGGGCCCAAATGCAGCCAAAAGGGCCCAACCCCCGAAAACCCACTGGGCGCTCGCCCTCTCCAAATTCCTTTAATTTGTTATGGTCAAAAGGGGTAACAGTATATAAAGCCAAAGGGGGGATTTTTTTTTTTTTTTTTTTTGTTTTAAAAAAACCCCCCCCCTTTTGTTTGGAAAATTTTAAATTTTCCAGGGTCAGATTTAAAATGCCCCCCCTACCCCCCCTTCGCGCAAAGGGTTCCGGGGTTTTACCTTGCGAAAGGGCCTCCTAAATTGGGGTGGGAAGAATTTGCCCCCGGTTCTTCCGGAGGCGGAAGTGGGGTGACGTCACGTGACTGTCTTATGACTGCATTGGCCACGGATAAAATTCGGCCTGACAGAGCTGGCTAACTGCCGTTGAATGCTATGGTCTGACATGGTAAGTATATTAGCCAAACAGGGAGTATAACACAAACTCCCCATATTGTCATGTAGAACCAGGTGATACCAGTGCATGGCACAACCCTCTGTTGTCATGTAGAACCAGGTGATACCAGTGCATGGCACAACCCTCTGTTGTCATGTAGAACCAGGTGATACCAGTGCATGGCACAACCCTCTGTTGTCATGTAGAACCAGGTGATACCAGTGCATGGCACAACCCTCTGTTGTCATGTAGAACCAGGTGATACCAGTGCATAGCACAACCCTCTGTTGTCATGTAGAACCAGGTGATACCAGTGCATAGCACAACCCTTTATTGTCATGCAGAACCAGGTGATACCAGTGCATGGCACAACCCTCTGTTGTCATGCAGAACCAGGTGATACCAGTGCATAGCACAACTCTTTATTGTCATGCAGAGCCAGGTGATACCAGTGCATGGCACAACCCTTTATTGTCATGCAGAGCCAGGTGATACCAGAGCGTGGCACAACCCTTTATTGTCATGCAGAGCTGAGAGGTGTCGGCACACAAGGCGACCCTTGGTCGTCAAGCAGAGTCAGGTGGTGGTAGTATGTGGGACAACCCTTTGTTGTCAGGCAGAGTCAGGTGGTGGTAGTATGTGGGACAACCCTTTGTTGTCAAGCAGAGCCAGGTGGTGTTAGTGTGTGGGACAACCTTTGTTGTCAAGCAGAACCATGCATGTTAGTATGTGGGACAACTTTCTGTTGTTATGGAGAGCCAAACGGTGTCAGCACATGAAGCAACCCTTTGTCGTACAGAGGTGGATGTTGTCAGCAGTTTGGACAACCTGTTTGAAGTTACACAGTGGCAGGTGTTGTCAGTACTCATGTTGACTGCTTTTCTTTGTCTGTAACTGGCTGCGCCATCACCAACTTTGACACTCAGAAACTAACAGAGATTTTCATGTTGAGCAAGTCAGTTTTGTTGATGTCATTCTCCAAAGTTTTGTTTTGAAAATGAATAAGTTTCTATAGTAAAGGCACAATAAATGACCAATGTAAATTTGCCAGTTGTTACATTTCCGAAATGTACCCATCGTCAACACAGCGCAGGCCTCCAAAGGTGGTACAGGACTGCTCAAAAGGCGGGTGAAGACAGTGTTTCTCTGGGTCCTCCCCAGCACCTTCGGGTGTTTCTTTTTCTTTTTTTCTTCCAGTGTCAATTTGTCAGTTGTTACATTTCCAAAATGGTCATTGTTTCTGCAAAATTTGTACTGAATCTGCTCCTGTCACTGCTTGACAAAACTTGTACTGATAGTATACTGCTCCTGTCACTGCTTGACAAAACTTCTGAGTCCATCAGTTGTAAAGGTCTGTTTGTTTTCTGTGTTAAGACCATTAGTCAAATGCAGTTCATCAATTGTAAAGGTCTGTTTGTTTTCTGTGTTAAGACCATTAGTCAAATGCAGTTCATCATTTGTAAAGGTCTGTTTGTTTTCTGTGTTAAGACCATTAGTCAAATGCAGTTCATCATTTGTAAAGGTCTGTTTGTTTTCTGTGTTAAGACCATTAGTCAAATGCAGTTGTACTCTAACCCTGGGCAGCTTTGTGTCAAAGTGTTGCACGCTCATCATTGACTCCAGTGAAATAGATCACTACATGGTATGACGTATACTCCTTTTTCTCATTCTTTGTTTACATGGTATTGAGCATTCTTTTTATTCAATAAATGTGTTGTTGTTTTCTGAATAAAAAAGCAGGATGCAACTAACCCACCAAAGTGCTTTGCAGGGCAGAAATGATGGTACACTACACATTGTGTCAGAAATCTTGTGATCTGGAAAGACAGAGGTGGAAAGATATTTAGTCCATCTCCCTGTCGCTGGTAGAATTTCCCGGGCCAAGGTGGTTTGGACATTTGAGTGGAAATCCCTCAGTGTATTTGTGTTTGTGTATTGTGCAGAAAATATTCCTGAAGCGCCGGCTGTACCCGTTGCACTGGCTGGGGATGACGGTGGTGATGGGGGGGCTGGTGTTGGTGGGGTGCTCCAGTATCTTCCGCGCCAATCACTCTGTCAGCGCTGCTCACACGCTGCTAGGTCAGTGCCTCACACACACTGCTAGGTCAGTGCCTCACACACACACTGTTAGGTCAGTGCCTCACACACACTGTTAAGTCAGTGCCTCACACACACACTGTTAGGTCAGTGCCTCACACACACACACTGTTAGGTCAGTGCCTCACACACACTGCTAGGTCAGTGCCTCACACACACACTGTTAGGTCAGTGCCTCACACACACTGCTAGGTCAGTGCCTCACACACACTGCTAGGTCAGTGCCTCACACACACACTGTTAGGTCAGTGCCTCACACACACTGCTAGGTCAGTGCCTCACACACACTGCTAGGTCAGTGCCTCACACACACACACTGCTAGGTCAGTGCCTCACACACACTGCTAGGTCAGTGCCTCACACACACACACTGTTAGGTCAGTGCCTCACACACACTGCTAGGTCAGTGCCTCACACACACACTGTTAGGTCAGTGCCTCACACACAGTGCTAGGTCAGTGCCTCACACACACACTGCTAGGTCAGTGCCTCACACACACACTGCTAGGTCAGTGCCTCACACACACACTGCTAGGTCAGTGCCTCACACACACTGCTAGGTCAGTGCCTCACACACTGCTAGGTCAGTGCCTCACACACACTGCTAGGTCAGTGCCTCACACACACTGCTAGGTCAGTGCCTCACACACACACACTGTTAGGTCAGTGCCTCACACACACACTGCTAGGTCAGTGCCTCACACACACTGCTAGGTCAGTGCCTCACACACACTGCTAGGTCAGTGCCTCACACACACACACTGCTAGGTCAGTGCCTCACACACACTGCTAGATCAGTGCCTCACACACACTGCTAGGTCAGTGCCTCACACACACTGCTAGGTCAGTGCCTCACACACACACACTGCTAGGTCAGTGCCTCACACACACTGCTAGATCAGTGCCTCACACACACACTGCTAGGTCAGTGCCTCACACACACTGCTAGATCAGTGCCTCACACACTGCTAGGTCAGTGCCTCACACACACTGCTAGGTCAGTGCCTCACACACACTGCTAGATCAGTGCCTCACACACACACTGCTAGGTCAGTGCCTCACACACACTGCTAGGTCAGTGCCTCACACACACTGCTAGGTCAGTGCCTCACACACACTGCTAGGTCAGTGCCTCACACACACTGCTAGGTCAGTGCCACACACACACTGCTAGGTCAGTGCCTCACACACACTGCTAGATCAGTGTACATAGCACAGTGCAAAGTAGAGGTGCCAGTTGAGGGGCTGTGTAGGTGATTGATGTGGTTGACACAAATTTCTCTTCATTTTATGATATTCATGCAGGCTGGGGCGGTAAGAACAAACAGGGTATACCAGCCCATACTCTGCCCAACCACATGTCAAAGAGAGTCTGCTGGCACTTTCACTAATATTGCTGTTGTTTTGTTTGCCAGGAATCAAGCATTCAGTGATGCAGAAATGACATAGTGGGCTGGTACTGCAATCTCATACTTTTCGTGGCTGGTACTGCTATCGCATACTTTTCATAGAATGTCAAAATGTTTTGTGCTGTAGTAGCATGTTGGATCTCGTTGCTCAACTAACAAAATGTTTTGTGCTGTAGTAGCATGTTGGATCTCGTTGCTCAAGCAACAAACTAACACGGTCAACATGGGAAGTTCATGGCACTGCAGAGCCATGGAATTCCTTTAATACTTTCACGATGGGCCGCAGAGCAACGTCGCTTCCCTGCAGATGCATGCACCACAGGCGGATCAGCTCATTACTCCCCCGTATCGTTACTCCCCCGGCTCTTTACTCCCCCGTGAGTAATGAGATGGTCCCGGGTTAGGGATAGGGTAGGGTTAGGGATAGGGTTAGGGTTAGGGTTAGGGATAGGGTTAGGGTTAGGGATAGGGTTAGGGATAGGGTTAGGTTAGGGATAGGGTTAGGGATAGGGTTAGGATAGGGTTAGGTTAGGGTTAGCCGCGCAATAGCGGGCCCGCGCAATAGAGGGGGAGTAACGAGCCGGGGAGTAACGAGCCGGGGAGTAATGAGATGGTCCCCACCACAGGTCCCTACAACTGTTGCAGATGTGCGATTTTTGCACTTTTTTATCTTATTTTACGTCCCCTAATATAAACCTAACAAGCAACTGTTATATATCAGCGGAAAAGGTAAAACGCGAACTTCGCATGAGCATAGACTTGAATACATTTTAGGAAAAATGGCAACGTTACAGTTATGAAAACAACACAAGTAAAACGTAGGAGAACACAATCTTGTTTACGTTTGTTTGGTTAGTATGACAACAGCAAATGAGGAAGAAAAGGGGCATAAAACTTCGCTCTCACTTTAAATAGATGCAGAGAAAGCTTGAGGTATTCATTATGTGTAATCCAAGTGAAATTAAAAAAAGAAAAAGGAAATTAAATCATTGCACACTGTACACACTTTTCACTGTTTTGGCTTCAGAGGATAACATGTATAAAACTTTAAATACACAGAGCAAATAAATCAAGCTCAGATTCTTGTCAGTAAACTTGTGCAACATTTACCCCCTCATTTTCTGAACTACTTTGCTGAACCAGTTCTAACAACCCGTGTCATTCTTCTTCTGCCCGATATGTTAGCGAGGAAGGAAATTCCACACATGCCTTTTGCAGAGGTCATCGCTAGTGCTTGTGAACTTACCCTTCCAGTGGCTAGAACCCTCTTCTAAATATTTAGGGCAGCTGCATCCCTTAGACCAGAGACAGAGAACAGGGGAGTTTTTTTATAGTTTGCCATCACAGAGACACGGCACAGGAAGTGCAGCAGGTTGCCGTCACAATGGAACGGCTTGTTGTGAACGGTCGACTGAGTTTGCCCTCACCATCGCACAGCGCGTCGCAAAACCTTAAAGGATTACTCTGATTGAGCTGCTTTGTTAAAGTTGTAGCTTATACACCGAAAACCTTAAAGGATTACTCTGATTGAGCTGCTTTGTTAAAGTTGTAGCTCATACACCAACCTCCATATGATACCAGAAATCTGCTTTAAAATGAATCAGTGTGATCATGTGTGTGTGTGTGTGTGTGTGTGTGTTGTGTGTGTGTGTGTGTGTGTAGAGAGAGAGAGAGAGAAAGAGAGAGAGAGAGAGTGTGTGTGTGTGTGTGTGTGTGTGTGTGTGTGTGTGTGTGTGTGTGTGTGAGGAGAGAGAGAGAGAGAGAGAGAGAGAGAGAGAGAGTGTGTGTGTGTGTGTGTGTGTGTGTGTGTGGTGTGAGAGAGAGAGTGTGGTGTGTGTGTGTGTGTGTGAGAGAGAGAGAGAGAGAGAGTGTGTGTGTGTGTGTGTATGTGTGTGTGTGTGTGTGAGACAGAGAGAGAGAGAGAGAGAGAGAGTGTGTGTGTGTGTGTGTGTGTGTGTGGGTGAGAGAGAGAGAGAGAGAGTGTGGTGTGTGTGTGAGAGAGAGAGAGAGGTGTGTGTGTTGTGTGTGTGTGAGAGAGAGAGAGAGAGAGAGAAATGTGTGTGTGTGTGTGTGAGAGAGAGAGAGAGAGAGAGAGAGAGAGAGAGAGTGTGTGTGTGTGTGTGTGTGTGTGTGTGTTATGTGTGTGTCAGGTGTGCTGTTAATTCTGGCAGTCAGTTGATCAGTGTGTGTTATGGTGTGTTCAGGTGTGCTGTTAATTCTGGGCAGTCAGTTGATCAGTGTGTGTTATGTGTGTGTTCAAGGTGTGCTGTTAATTCTGGGCAGTCAGATGATGAGTGTGTGTATGTGTGTGTTCAGGTGTGCTGTTAATTCTGGGCAGTCAAATGATCAGTGCAGCACAGATGGTGATAGAGGAACTGTTCCTCAAGAGCCGCGGCTTTCACCCCCTGCAGGTAAATCAGCCTTCCCAACACCCACTGCACTCCCACTCCTTTCTCCCAGTAAGGTAAAAGTCCGTATATAGCACCCCCTTCACCTCCTCTCTTCCTTCATCTACAGGTAAATCAGCCTTCCACAACACCCACTGCTTCCTATCTTTCTGAACGATGTTAAAAAGGACCAGTGAGATCCCCCAGTATTTTCCTGGTGTGGTGCTTTTTGTACTCCCAGTTCTTAAAGAACAGGGAGTACTTTAGAATGGAACGAAAAAATGCTGTCTGTCTGTCTGTCTGTCTGTGTGTGTGTGTGTGTGTGTCCGTGGTCAAAATGTGTTCCACTCGCTCCAGACAAAACTACTGGGTCGATCTTTCTGAAAATTTGTAGGTATGTTCATTATGGGTCAAGGATGATGCCCGACGTTTTAGTTTACGCTTTTTCTTCTTTATGGAATATATCAGAAAGTACTTGACCGATCTTTCTGAAAATTTGAAGATGTGTTCATTGTGGGTCACGAAGAATGCCCGATGTTTTAGTTTACCGTTATAACCGTTACTAACGGCTGTAACAGCCTGTAACGGTTTTTCTTCTTTATGGAATATCTCAGAAAGTACTTGGCCGACCTTTATGAAAATTAGCAGGTATGTTCATTATGGGTCACGGATGATGCCAGATGTTTTAGTTTGCCCTGTTATAGCCGTTACTAACCGTTGTAACGGCCTGTAACGGTTTTTCTTCTTTATAGAATATCTCAGAAAGTACTTGGCCAATTTATAAGCGGTTTGGATGATCTTGTGACAAATCGGATCCTCTGTCCATATGTAAGTGATGTAATGCTGAAAATGGATTAAACAACCATTAAAAACCGTTTTTTTCTGCTGTTATTTCTTATATATAGGTGGATTTTAAAATTAAATTTGGTATATAGAAAGGTTGTCACACACAAATGGCACTTCTATATAGTGTTTTAAAATCTTACCGTTAAAAACCGTTATTCTTGACATATTGTCCAATTTGGATGAAATTTGATATGTACACAGTGAGGACTAAAATACCGGTTTCAAAAGTGCATATCGTTTATATAACCGTTAAACTGTTATTTTGCCATTATTTTTTATATATTGGTGGTTTTAATAAAATTTTGTATATAGAAAGGTTATCACACACAAATGGCACTTCCATGCAGTGTTTCAAAATCTGACCGTTAAAAACTGTTATTCTTGACACATTGTCCGATTTGGATGAAATTTGGTATGTACACAGGCTTTAGCCCAGTGAGGACTAAAATACCAGTTTCAAAAGTGTACATCGGTTAAATAACCGTTAAAACCGTTATTTTGCATTTATTTCTTATCTCATAAAGCACTTGGCCGATTTAAAGCGGTTTGGAAAACTGGAGTACGTTTATATGCTTCGCATCTTGCTTTTTTTTCATTGATAGAGGGTGACTGAGGTCATGTCTTGTTCACCTGTTTTTACCAGGTGGGAGCTGGCCATGAACTGAAAGAGTTCTTCTCAGACATTTAATAGAATTCTGCCCCCGGATTTTGGAGGATTTCGCCCATTTGAACTTGGCTCATAGTGACTCCACTTGGGAGGGGGGGGATAGGGAAGGGGTTATGGGGGGTAGGTCATAGCAAGGACAGGGTAACCACAATAATAGAACGTGTTTTCTTTCTCTCTGGGAACCTTTTTCCCCTTGTAAGTGCTTGTATTGTTCAGGCAAATGAGGAGGTTTTCATGGTTGATTTTGTTTGTTTGTTTTTTTTGTTTGTTTCTATAACTGTTTGGGAGTATACCTTGGTTAAGGTGAAGGAGTTTGTTTATCGTTGTGTGAGTGTTCTAATTTGAGGGGTGCAGCAGTAAATTCCTTGAGCATCGGCGTGATTCTCAGTTGATTTTGCGTGGCATGTTTGAAACTCTCCCAGGGCACTTTGGATTCATGAGTCCCCTGGACAGTGACTCTCATTCTGGGGCCTTTCTCCCATTTGCTCTGTGAGTGAGCGAGAGTGAGGACTGAAGTGTCCTTCATACATTAAGTGGAATTTGTACTGGGAATGCTAGTGAGGACTGTGGAAGTTGTGCTGTGGAATTCTAGTGAGGACTTTGTTAGTGAAGACTGAAGTGTCCTTCATACATTAAGTGGAATTTGTGCTGTGGGAATTCTAGTGAGACTGTAGTGAAGACTGAAGTGTCCTTCATACATTACTGGAATTTGTGCTGTGGGGCTTTGTGCCCCAGCTGTTTGTAAGTGCGGGGGTACTCATGAGATTTCTTTTTGCTTTCTCTCCCTTGGCCCCCAAAATCCTTGAACCTGACAGGCGTACACATACTGACACAGACAGCCTGTGAGGGTTTTCAACCTGACAGGCGTGCACAAAACTGCACAACGGCCTGTGATGGTTTCAAACTGACGGGCGTGCCCACTCACCAACAGACAGCCTGTGAGGGTTTTTTCAACCGACAGGCCCGTGCACACACAACCCAGACACCTGTGATGGTTTTCAACCTGACAGGCGTGCAAAACTCACCACAGACAGCCTGTGATGGTTTTTCCCAACCTGACAGGCGGCACACTGACACAGACAGCCTGTGATGGTTTTCCAACCCTGACAGGCATGCCCCACAGTCACACAGACAGCCTGTGATGGTTTTTCAACCTGACAAACATGCACACACTCACAACAGCCCCTGTGAGGTTTTCAACCTGACAGCGTGCACACACTGATACAGACAGCCTGTGATGGTTTTCAACCTGACAAACATGCACACACGACACAGACAGCCTGTGATGGTTTTCAACCTGACAGGCTGCACACACTCACACAGACAGCCTGTGATGGTTTTCAACCTGACGGGCGTGCACACTCACACAGACACCTGTGATGGTTTTCAACCTGACAGGCGTGCCCACACTCACACAGACAGCCTGTGGATGGTTTTCAACCTGACGGCGTGCACACTGAAACAGACAGCCTGTGATGGTTTTTAACCTGACAGGCGGAAAACACTGACACAGACAGCCTGTGATGGTTTTTCAACCTGACAGGCGTGCAAAACACGACACAGACAGCCTGTGATGGTTTTCAACCGACAGGCGTGCAAACACTGACACAGACAGCCTGTGAGGGTTTTTCCCAACCTGACAGGCTGCACACTCACACAAAACAGCCTGTGATGGTTTTCAGCCTGAAAGGCATGACAAACTGACACAGACAGCCGTGAGGGTTTTTCAACCTGACGGCGGCACACACTGACACAGACAGCCTGTGATGGTTTTCAACCTGACGGGCGAGCACACACCCCCACTGACAGCCGTGAGGTTTTCAACCTGACGGGCGTGCACACACTGAACAGACAGCCTGTGAGGGTTTTCAACCTGACAGGCGTGCACACACTGACACAGACACCCCTGTCATGGTTTTTTCAACCTGACAGGCGTGCACACACTGACACAAGACAGCTTGTGATGGTTTTCAAACCTGACAGGCGTGCACACTCACAAAAGACAGCCTGTGATGGTTTCAACCTGACAGGCGGCACACACTGCCCACAGACAGCCTGTGAGGTTTTTTCAACCTGACAGGCATGCACACAGTCACACAGACACCCTTTTGATGGTTTTCAACCTGACAGGCGTGCACACACTGACACAGACAGCCTGTGATGGTTTCAACCTGACAGGCATCACACACTCACACAGACAGCCGGGATGGTTTTTGGACTTTTGTCAGCAGTAATATTGTAATCATTATTATCATTATACAATTCGTTTTATTATCACTATTTTTGTTATTATTATTGTTATCACTAATAATATTATATATTGTAGTTGTTGTTTTTAAAAATAATGATTATTATCATTACAGGGGTAGAATGCTCTAAGCTCATATAAATTTTCATTGTTGTTTTTATTGTTGTTATAACCAGGATGACATGAAGGTTGTGTTGCAGGTGGTGGGCATGAGGGGTCCTTTGGGCTGACCTGATGACCTTGTAAGTTACCTTGCATTTATACAGAAGTAATTGCTGTTTTGTCTGTTCAGGCTGACTCTGATACCTTTTAAGTTGACCTTGCATTATAAAAGAGAGTATTGCTGTTTTGTCCCGTTTCAAGGCTGACTCTGATACCTTTGTAAGTTGAACCTTGCATCTTATACAAGAGTATTGCGTTTTGCTGTTCAGGCGACTCTGATGACCTTTGTAATTGACCTTGCATGTCATACAGAGTATTACTTGCATGTTATACAGAGAGTATGGCTGCTTTGTCTGTTCAGACTGACTCTGATGACCTTTGTAAGTTGACCTTGCATTTTATACAGAGAGTATTGCTGTTTTGTCTGTTCAGCTGACTCGGGTGACCTTTGTAAGTTGACCTTGCATGTCATACAGATATTTCTTGCATGTTATACAGAGAGTATGGCTGCTTTGTCTGTTCAGGCGACTCTGATGACCTTTTAAGTTGACCTTGCATTTATAACAGAGAGTATGGCTGTTTTGTCTGTTCAGGCTGACTCTGAGACCTTTGTAAGTTGACCTTGCATGTTATACAGAGAGTATTGCTGTTTTGTCTGTTCAGGGTGACTCTGATACCTTTGTAAGTGACCTTGCATGTTATACAGAAAATATGGCTGCTTTTTCTGTTCAGCTGACTCTGATGACCTTTGAAGTTGGGCCTTTGGCATGTTATAAAAGAGGTGTTGCTGTTTTGTCTGTTCAGGCTGACTCTGATAACCTTTGTAAGTTGACCTTGCATTTTATACAGAAGTAGGGTGCTTTGTCTGTTCAGGCTGACTCTGATGACCTTTGGGAAGTTGACCTTGCTTTTTATACAGAGAGTATTGCTGTTTTGTCTGTTCAGGCTGACTCTGATGACCTTTGTAAGTTGACCTTGCATTTAATACAGAGTATTACTTGCATGTATACAAGTATTACTTGCATGTCATACAGAGAGTGTTACTGCTTTTTCTATTCAGCTGATCCTGACGACCTTTAAGTTGACCTTGCATGTCATACAAGAGTATTACTGCTTGTCCTTTTCAGACTGATTCTGATGACCTTTGTAAGTTGACCTTGCATGTCATACAGAGAGTATGGCTGTTTTGTCTATTCAGGGTGATTCCCGACGACCTTTGTAAGTTTGGCCTTACATGTTATACAGAGAGTATTGCTGCTTGTCTGTTCAGGGTGATTCAGATGACCTTTGTAAGTTGACCTTGCATGTTATACAGAGAGTATTACTGCTTTGTCTGTTCAGGATGATTCTGAAGACCTTTGCATAGGTGAAACTTTTCCGTCTATGGACGGAAATCCATCAAAATGACTTTCAGTCTTTACAAACTCCATCAATTTAAAAAAAAAAAAAAATCATGATTTATCGGTTCCGATTTTGTTTCCATCCAAGCTTTCGATCTCTTACCAAAGTAACGTTTCTGTATTTCCCCCTCTCACAGCTAACATGGCGCGTTTTTGGGTGACACGCAAGTTTGCACGATGCTCCGGAAATTAGGTATCATGGCTTTTTTGAAAAAAGGTGATCCAGTAGCATGCATCGAGGGGCCCAAAATTAGAAAAAAATGGAGATGGCAATGCTAAACGAAACTGATGACGACAGCAATGAGTATCGCAAGTGGTGCAAGAAAATGAATGTGGCCGGCACGTGTTTCGTATCGTTGTTCAAAAACGATCAGTTACGGAGCGAACGGAAAAAAGAAACTTCGAAGCCATGCTGAACACCCAGAGCATAAGAAAAACATGAAGGCGAGTTAACATTTTTGTGTCCTTGCCAAAGTAATTAGAATCAAATTAAAAAGTTGATGGTGGGGGGGGGGGGGGGGTTTGAAAGGGTGGCTAATTATACTTATATGAATTTTTTGGGGGCGGGGGGTGAACCCAGAATAAAGGAAAAAGGCATTTCCAGGCACAGCTCGGGGGGGGGGCGGGTTTGCAGCACTCAACCTCCTGGAACAGTGACATCCAACGACCTCACAAACAGCTTCAATGAGGCAGGGTCTGCGAAACAGCAAGGAGGTACTTGGGGCGACAGAGGAAGAAAACACCAAGCAGGATCTCAAACGACATCCTTGACCTCTGCGACAAAAGAAGATCACTGAAGAAATACGAAAAATTTCCAGCCCTGAACAAGCCGCACAGTATCGAAAAACCAACAACCTTGTAAAGAAGGAAATGATTGAAGCCAAAGAACAATGGATCAATAATCAGTGCGAGAACATCGAGAAAGGTATGGAAAAGGGAAACGGCAAACATGCCTTCACCACACTGAAAAACCTCACCAAGACGCAGCAAAACAGATCATCAGTCATCGAGGATACCTCAGGCGAGCTGCTGACAGAAAGCTCCGCTGTTTTGAACAGATGGACACAGTACTGCCAAGAACTTTACAACTACCCTATACAGCCAGACGACAGTCTGTTTGAGGGGGACTCAACACCATCAAGGGAATCCTCACCGCTACCAGTGATGAGAGAAGAAGTGGAAGAAGCCATCGGCAGCCTTCCGGCAGGGAAATCACCTGGAGCAGACAATATTCCAGCAGAGCTGCTCAAACATGGAGGGAAGGAATTGGTCACTCTAGTAACATCGATTTGTCAGAAGATCTGGGAGACAAAACAGTGGCCCACAGAATGGACCCAATCACTCATCATCCCCCTGCCCAAAAAGGGAAATCTACGCCAATGCCAGAACTACAGAACAATAAGTCTCATTAGCCACACCAGTAAAATCATGCTCAGAGTCATCTTGAATCGACTGAAGAAAGAGGCGGAAGAACACCTGGCGGAAGAACAAGCTGGATTCAGGGCAGGCAGAAGCACAGTAGAACAGATCTTCACCTGCCGGATACTGATGGAGAAACATCTACAACATCAGAGAGACCTGTTCCACAACTTCATTGACTTTAGGAAAGCGTTTGACAGGGTGTGGCACAAGGGTCTGTGGCAGGTGCTCAGAAAGTTTGGCATAGAGGAGGGTATCGTCCAAACCATCCAGGCGCTGTATAACACCGCCAGCAGCGCAGTCCTCCTCAACAACCAGATAGGGGACTACTTCAAGACCACAGTTGGAGTCCGTCAAGGCTGCCTGCTATCTCCCGTACTGTTCAATCTTTTCCTGGAAAACATCATGCGTGAAACCCTCCATGACTTCCACTCCACTGTCTCCATCGGAGGAAGAACCATCAATAATCTGAGGTTCGCAGATGACATCGACCTGATGGAGGCAGCAACGAAGAACTACAAGACCTGACAAGACCTGGAAGAAAGGGCAGGTGCATATGGAATGGAAGTGAGCACAGAAAAAAGCAAAGTCCTGGTCAACAGCACAACCAACACCCATGCTGAAATCTACATGAACGGACAACAGCTTGAAGAAGTGGGCGCTTTCAAATACCTTGGCGCCACTCTCACCAAAGACGGTCGCTCTACAACAGAAATCAAGACCAGACTAGCGATCGCAACAGCAGCAATGGCAAAGCTAAACAAGATCTGGAAGAGCAGGGAGATCAGCTTTCCTACAAAGATGAAGCTGTACAAGTCCCTGGTGCTGTCCATCCTGCTGTATGGCTGCGAAAGCTGGACCATGACAGCAGAGACCACCAAGAGAATCCAGACGTTTGAAACTAAATGCTTCAGGCGCTTGCTCGGGATCTCTAGGCAAGACCGGAAGACAAACGACCTTGTAAGGAGCTAAATAACATCACTTGCAGGCCCCCAAGAACCCCTCTTGGCAACAGTCAAGAAGAGGAAGCTGTCGTGGTTCGGGCATGTCATACGCCACAATTCACTGCCCAAAACAGTCATCCAGGCACGCTGGAAGGCGGCAGACGAAGGGGACGACAAGCCAAATGCTGGATGGACATCAAAGAATGGACCAGGATGGATGGCCCTACGCTGATGCGACAGGCAGAGGACAGGGCCGGATGACGGTGCCTGGCTTCGAGAGTGTCTCTCATCTCTCCTCTACGCCCATCATGGGGAAGAGAATGATGATGATGATGATGATGATGGGGTGGGAGAAGTTTAATTTATATTTTTCCATTTTCTAATTTTCCCTTTTTGAGTTTTTATATTCTGGTTTATTTCTACACTTTTAGACTTTAACTTTCCTGAGCTTGTACAGCCCTGATGTGGCCCTCTGCGGTCGGCTGGGCTTTAAGCAACATTATCTTATCTTATCTCCTGAGCTTGTACAATAAGCCATAAACATTATTTTTATCCATTTAAATGAATTAATGGAACATAAAGTCTAACAGTAACTCACAAAAGCATGTTACAGTTTAGCTTTTTACTGCAGAAATCATGTTACAATTAAGCTTTTTCTGGTGCAGGAGAGCCAAAGAAATTGGCCTAAAATATAAAAAAATTCAGTTTCACTCGGGTGCTTGGCCCCCCTGGATCCCCCAACGAGACGCTGCCTTGTACCCCGCTGGGGCGCAAGTGGCCCCAGGACCCCGGCCTTATTTCAGTCAAATCAAGTTTTGTAGGTTTCACCCATGCCTTTGTATGCTGACCTTGCATTTTATACAGAGTATTCCTTGCATTTTATACAGAGACTATTGCTGCTTTGTCTGTTTCAGGCTGATTCTGATGACCTTTATAAGTTGGCCTTGCATTTCGTAAAGAGAGTATGACCTGCTATGTACTTCACCCTGTGTCTTTCAGGCGGTGTTACCAGCTATGTTGACAGCCCTGATGTGGCCCTTTGCGTCGGCTGGGCTATAAGCAACATTATCCTATCCTATCCTACCAGCTATGTACTTCGACCTGTGTCTTTCAGGTGGTGTTATCTGTTATGTACTTCATCCTGTGTCTTTCAGGTGGTGTTATCTTCTATGTACTTCACACTGTGTCTCTTCAAGCGGTGTTTACCTGCTATGTACTTCATTATGTGTCTTTCAT
Organism: Conus ventricosus; assembly: GCA_018398815.1. Classification (NCBI taxonomy): domain Eukaryota; kingdom Metazoa; phylum Mollusca; class Gastropoda; order Neogastropoda; family Conidae; genus Conus; species Conus ventricosus. The sequence continues at coordinate 23,499 of JAFLJL010001991.1, forward strand.
GTGTGTTACCAGCTATGTACTTCATTGTGTGTCTTTCAGGCAGTGTTACGGGCTATGTACTTCACCCTGTGTCTTTAAGGTGGTTTTGACTGTTATGCACTTTACCATGTGCCACTCAGGCGATATTACCTGCTGTGTACTTCATCCTGTGTCTTTCAGGCGGTGTTACCAGCTGTGCACTTCATCCTGTGTCTTTCAGGTGGTGTTACCAGCTATGTACTTCACGCTGTGTCTTTCAGGTGGTGTTACCAGCTATGTACTTCACCCTGTGTCTTTCAGGTGGTGTTGGCAGTTATGTACTTCACCCTGTGTCTTTCAGGTGGTGTTACCTGCGATGTACTTCATTGTGTGTCTTTCAGGCGGTGTTACCTGCTATGTACTTCACCCTGTGTCTTTCAGGCGGCGTTACCTGCTGTGTACATCACCCTGTGTCTTTCAGGTGGTGTTACCTGCTATGTACTTCACCCTGTGTCTTTCAGGTGGTGTTACCAGTGATGTACTTCACCCTGTGTCTTTCAGGTGGTGTTACCAGTGATGTACTTCACCCTGTGTCTTTCAGGTGGTGTTACCAGTGATGTACTTCACCCTGTGTCTTTCAGGTGGTGTTACCAGCTGTGTACTTCACCTTTGTCTTTCAGGTGGTGTTATCAGCTATGTACTTCACATTGTGTCTTTCAGGTGGTCTTACCTGCTATGTACTTTATTTGTGTCTTTCAGGTAGTCTTACCTGCTATGTACTTCATCCCGGGTCAGGGTTGAACGGCAGTTACGAGAACAGCCTGGATGCGCTGTATCAGATCGGCAACAGTCCCCGGCTGCTGATCTTCTGTCTGCTGTACCTGGTCTCCATCGCCTTCTACAACTACTTTGGCCTGGCTGTCACCAAGTCTCTGACAGGTCAGGGGACGTAACTGTGTGGTCTGTCACCAAGTCTTTGACAGGTCAGGGGACGTAACTGTGTGGTCCGTCACCAAGTCTTTGACAGGTCAGGGGACATAACTGTGTGGTCTGTCACCCTGTCTTTGACAGGTCAGGGGACATCACTGTGTGGTCTGTCACCAAGTCCTTCACAGGTCAGGGGGCATAACTGTGTGGTCTGTCACCCTGTCTTTGACAGGTCAGGGACATAACTGTGTGGTCTGTCACCAAGTCTTTGACAGGTCAGGGGGCATAACTGTACAGTCTATCACCAAGTCCTTCACAGGTCAGGGAACATAATCATGTGGTCTGTCACCAAGTCTTTGACAAGTCAGGGGACATAAGTGTGTGGTCTGTCACCAAGTCTTTGGCAGGTCAGGGACATAACTGTGTGGTCTATCACCAAGTCTTTGACAGGTCAGGGGCATAACTGTACTGTCTGTCACTAAGTCTTTGACAGGTCAGGGGACATAACTGTACGGTCTATCACCAAGTCTTTGGCAGGTCAGGGGACATAACTGTGCATTCTGTCACCAAATCTTTGACAGGTCAGGGGACATAATTGTAGTCTATCACCAAGTCCTTCCCATGTCGGAGGACATAATTATGTGGTCTGTCACCAAGTCTTTGACAGGTCAGGGGACATAACTGTACAGTCTATCACCAAGTCCTTCACAGGTCAGGGGACATAATTGTGTGGTCTGTCACCAAGTCTTTGACAGGTCAGGGGACATAACTGTGTGGTCTGTCACCAAGTCTTTGACAGGTCAGGGGACATAGCTCTGCTCCAAGTCTTTGACTCTGACTTTCTCTCAGCAATTTTCTCTGCTGTCGTTCATTGTCAATGCATACTCATGAAAACACTGTGGTGGTTACCAGTGTGTCTTCAGTCCTGGAGTTGCAGTCAGTTGTGGAAAGTGAATACCTGTCAAGTTGTGAAGGTCAGTGTATTAACAACAACAGTGAACACATAGAAATGAGAAAAAAAAAAACAACTTCTGAATAAAAAAAAAAGGTTTGTATCTTCAAAACAAATCTGCAAGAACCATGTACACAATTGCTGGAGCTAGGAATGACTGGGTAACCAGGTCTGGCATGTAACTTTGGTGCCAGAAGATCAGTGTCACTGGTGAGTGTGACTGCATGCCATACGGCCGAGCCTTGAAGTTTGGCTCCAGTTGGGACAGTGATCACTGACTTTTCATGCAGAAGATCCTGTACATTGGAAGGCATGTGCTGTGGTTGTCGGTTAGCACCACACACCCTCAGGAGGCCACCATCACCTGTAGGCAGCACAGAACAGTGACCAGATCAGATGTGTGATCAGCGTTTTGCTTGGCTCAACACTGTTGTACCCTTCTCTCATAGATGAGACTATTTTATTTATCTACTACTTTGCCGTATTTTATGTATCATTGAATGATAACAGTCTGTGAAAAAAGAAAGCTTTAATGTATTACTTCTTTCTGTTAACAGTGTAACTACACCCAAGGGTTCTGAAGTTTATATGCTTTTGAAAGTATATGTAAATGAGTGAGAGTTACTTAATGATAAGTGTTTAACAATAATTATCAGTAATAGCAAAAGTTCAATATCAAAATGCCAAGGTGGCCACAGTTCAGTTTCAGAATCAGGACTTTTCAAGTCTTACAGAAAAGAGACAACTGGAAAACAAATTGTATTTTGGTTGTCTTTGGATGTGTGTGTGTGTGTGTGTGTGTGTGTGTGTGTGTTGGTGTGTGTGTGTGTGTGTGTGTGTGAGAGAGAGAGAGAGAGAGAGAGAGAGAGATGATTATGAGATGATGATGATGATGTGGTGGTAATGATGATGATGGTAATGATGATGATGATGGTGGAATGATGATGATGGTGATGATGATGATGATGATGATGATGGTGATGATGATGGATGATGTGGTGGTATGACATCAAGTGACGATGAGTGTTGTGTGTGCAGCTGTGCACAGAACCCTGATTGATGCCTGCCTGATGACGGTAATGATAATGATGATGATGATGATGGTGGTAATGAGGATGTAATGATGATGGTGGTAATGATGATGATGATGATGATGATGATGATGATGATGGTGGTGGTAATGAGATGATGGTAATGATGATGATGATGATGATGGTGGTAATGATGATGATGATGGTAATGATGATGATGATGATGATGATGATGATGGTGATGATGATGATGTATGATGATGGTGGTAATGATGATGATGATGATGATGGTGGTAATGATGATGATGATGATGAGGGATGATGATGATGATGATGATGGTGATGATGATGATGATGATGGTGGTAATGATGATGATGATGATGATGATGGTAATGATGATGATGATGATGGTGGTAATGACATCAGAGTGACGATGAGTGTTGTGTGTGCAGCTGTGCACAGAACCCTGATTGATGCCTGCCTGATGATGGTAATGATGATGATGATGATGATGATGATGGTGGTAATGATGATGGTAATGATGATGACGATGATGATGATGGTGGTAATGATGATGATGGTGATGATGATGGTGGTACATCAGAGTGACGATGAGTGTTGTGTGTGCAGCTGTGCACAGAACCCTGATTGATGCCTGCCTGATGATGGTAATGATGATGATGATGATGGTGGTAATCATGATGGTAATGATGATGATGATGATGATGATGATGGTGGTAATGACATCAAAGTGACGATGATGTTGTGTGTGCAGCTGTGCACAGAACCCTGATTGATGCCTGCCTAATGATGGTAATGATGATGATGATGATGATGGTGGTAATGATGATGGTAATGATGATGACGATGATGATGATGATGGTAATGATGATGATATGATGATGATGATGATGATGATGATGATGGTAATGATGATGATGATGATGATGGTAATGATGATGATGGTAATGATGATGATGATGATGATGATGATGGTGGTAATGATGATGGTAATGATGATGATGATGATGATGGTGATAATGATGATGGTAATGATGATGATGATGGTAATGATGATGATGATGATGATGGTAATGATGATGATGATGATGGTGGTAATGACATCAGAGTGACGACAAGTGTTGTGTGTGCAGCTGTGCACAGAACCCTGATTGATGCCTGCCTGATGATGGTAATGATGATGATGATGATGGTGGTAATGATGATGGTAATGATGATGACGATGATGATGATGGTGGTAATGATGATGGTAATGATGATGACGATGATGATGATGGTAATGAGATGATGATGATGGTGGTAATGACATCAGAGTGACGATGAGTGTTGTGTGTGCAGCTGTGCACAGAACCCTGATTGATGCCTGCCTGATGATGGTAATGATGATGATGATGGTGTTAATGATGATAGTAATGATGATGACGATGATGATGATGGTGGTAATGATGACGGTAATGATGATGATAATGATGATGATGGTAATGATGATGATGGTAATGATGATGATGATGATGGTAATGATGATGATGATGATGATGGTGGTAATGACATCAGAGTGACGATGAGTGTTGTGTGTGCAGCTGTGCTCAGAACCCTGATTGATGCCTGCCTGATGATGGTAATGATGATGATGATGATGATGATGGTGGTAATGATGATGATGATGATGATGGTAATGATGATGATGATGGTGGTAATGACATCAGAGTGACGACGAGTGTTGTGTGTGCAGCTGTGCACAGAACCCTGATTGATGCCTGCCTGATGACGGTAATAATAATGATGATGATGGTAATGATGATGACGATGATGATGATGGTAATGATGACGATGAGGATGATGGTAATGATGATGATGATGATGATGATGGTGGTAATGATGATGATGGTAATGATGATGATGATGATGGTGGTAATGATGATGATGGTAATGATGATGATGATGATGATGGTGGTAATGATGATGATGGTAATAATGATGGTAATAATGATGGTGATGATGATGATGATGATGATGATGGTGGTAATGACATCAGAGTGACGATGAGTGTTGTGTGGGGCAGCTGTGCACAGAACCCTGATTGATGCCTGCCTGATGACGGTAATGATACTGATGATGATGATGATGGTGGTGGTAATGATGATGGTAATGATGATGACGATGATGATGATGGTAATGATGGTGATGATGATGATGATGGTGGTAATGATGATGGTGATGATGATGATGATGGTGGTAATGATGATGGTAATGATGATGATGATGATGATGATGATGGTGGTAATGATGATGGTAATGATGATGATGATGATGGTGATGATGATGGTGGTAATGACATCAGAGTGACGATGAGTGTTGTGTGTGCAGCTGTGCACAGAACCCTGATTGATGCCTGCCTGATGATGGTAATGATGATGATGATGATGATGATGATGGTGGTGGTAATGATGATGGTAATGATGATGACGATGATGATGATTGTAATGATGATGATGATGATGGTGGTAATGACATCAGAGTGACGATGAGTGTTGTGTGTGCAGCTGTGCACAGAACCCTGATTGATGCCTGCCTGATGATGGTAATGATGATGATGATGATGATGATGGTGGTAATGATGATGGTAATGATGATGACGATGATGATGATGATGATGATGATGATGGTAATGACATCAGAGTGACGATGAGTGTTGTGTGTGCAGCTGTGCACAGAACCCTGATTGATGCCTGCCTGATGATGGTAATGATGATGACGATGATGATGGTGATGATGGTGATGATGATGATGATGATGATGATGTGGTAATGGCATCAAAGTGATGATGGGTGTTGTGTGTGCAGCTGTGCACAGAACCCTGATTGATGCCTGCAGGACCATCCTGGTGTGGGGTGTGGATCTGTTCATCTACTACGTCTTTGACAAGGTGAGGGACACAATGGTCCCATCTTTGTGTTCTGATGGTATGAAAATAGGAAGTCTGTAACTGTCATTGTGTTCTGATGATATGAAAAAAGGAAGTCTGTAACTGTTATTGTGTTCTGATGATATGAAAAAAGGAAGTCTGTAACTGTCAGTGTGTATGTTTGTGACAGAATATGACATGATGCAGAGCTACAGGTGTTGATTGGTGGATGTGTGTGTTTTGTGGCTGAACATCACGTTATTAGAGCTGTAGGTGTTGATTGGTGGATGTGTGTGTTTGTGGCTGAACATCACGTTATCAGAGCTGTAGGTGTTGATTGGTGGATGTGTGTGTGTGTGGCTGAACATCACATTATCAGAGCTACAGGTGTTGATTGGTGGATGTGTGTGTGTGTGGCTGAACATCACGTTATCAGAGCTGTAGGTGTTGATTGGTGGATGTATGTGTGTGGCTGAACATCACATTATCAGAGCTACAGGTGTTGATTGGTGGATGTGTGTGTGTGGCTGAACATCACATTATCAGAGCTACAGGTGTTGATTGGTGGACATGTGTGTGTGTTTGTGTGGCTGACATCACGTTATCAGAGCTACAGGTGTTGATTGGTGGATGTGTGGTTGTGTGTGTGGCTGAACATCACGTTTATCAGAGCTGCAGGTGTTGATTGGTGGATGTGTGTGTGTGTGGCTGAACATCACATTATCAGAGCTGTAGGTGTTGATAGGTGGATGTGTGTGTGTGTGTGGCTGTACATCACATTATCAGAGCTACAGGTGTTGATAGGTGGATGTGTGTGTGTGTGGCTGTACATCACATTATCAGAGCTACAGGTGTTGATTGGTGGGGGTGTGTGTGTGTGGCTGAACATCACATTATCAGAGCTGTAGGTGTTGATTGGTGGGTGTGTGTGTGTGTGGCTAAACATCACATTATCAGAGCTACAGGTGTTGATTGGTGGATGTGTGTGTGTGGCTGAACATCACATTATCAGAGCTACAGGTGTTGACTGGTGGATGTGTGTGTGTGTGTGTGTGGCTGAACATCACGTTATCAGAGCTACAGGTGTTGACTGGTGGATGTGTGTGTGTGTGGCTGAACATCACATTATCAGAGCTACAGGTGTTGATTGGTGGATGTGTGTGTGTGGCTGAACATCACATTATCAAAGCTGTAGTGTTGATTGGTGGATGTGTGTGTGTGTGTGTGGCTGAACATCACATTATCAGAGCTACAGGTGTTGACTGGTGGATGTGTGTGTGTGTGTGTGTGGCTGAACATCACGTTATCAGAGCTGTAGGTGTTGATTTTAGAGCAGCATGGTCCTGCCCCATCATGTTGATTACTGCTTCAGAGAAAGTGTTGTCAATGAAGATGGCAGTATTCAGCACACTGAGTGGGACTACATTCGTGGCGTGATTACAGAGTCTATACGCTCAAAGGTCATCTGTCATGACTCCCAGTGCTCCAGCCTTGGAATGTGCAAGAAAAAAAATGCTAACTTCGACAAAGCTGGGATCCCTTTTGAACAAGAAGAAATTTCAGTTCGGAAACAGATCGCCTGGAATGTAGAAATCCTGGTCTGTAAAATGGCCTTGACAGAGGTCATAGGTCACAACAGTAGCTGGATTTTATCCCCCTCACACTGTGGTGTTAGAGGCTAAGTGGGTGTGGTGTAGGTTGTTTGACATGCTATGTATGTGCTGGCATTAGCAAAACTAATACATTTTCTTGTGCTTTCTATTTTTCAGAACTTTGGGGAAGCATTTGATAAATCGTATGGACTGCTGCAAGGTAAGGATGAAGTCCCTGTCTGTCTGTCTTCCTTACCTTTCTGTCTTATACAATGTGTTGTGCTTGACAGGGTGGCTTCTGCCCTGAAAGGTGTGTTCTGTGTAGTTGTCAGTGTGTTATGTTTTCCTGTGTTTGTGTTGTCCTGAAAGGTGTGTTCTGTGTAGTTGTCAGTGTGTTATGTTTTCATGTGTTTGTGTTGTCCTGAAAGGTGTGTTCTGTGTAGTTGTCAGTGTGTTTATGTTTTATGTGTTTGTATTGTCCTGAAAGGTGTGTTCTGTGTAGTTGTCAGTGTGGTATGTTTTCATGTGTTTGTGTTGTCCTGAAAGGTGTGTTCTGTGTAGTTGTTAGTGTGGTATGTTTTTATGTGTTTGTGTTGTCCTGAAAGGTGTGTTTTGTGTAGTTGTCTGTGTGTTCAGCTGTTTTTGTATGCAAGATGTGTTTGTGTTAGTGTGTTCTGTTTCTATGTCATGTGTAGTTGTCAGTGTTATGTTTTCATGTGTTTGTGTTGTCCTGAAAGGTGTGTTCTGTGTAGTTGTCTGTGTGTTCAGTTGTTTTTGTAGGCAGAATGTGTTTGTGTTAGTGTATTCTGTTTTTATGTCATGTGTAGTTGTCAGTGTGTTATGTTTTCATGTGTTGTGTGTGTGTTGACACTGCATTATATTTTTATGCGATGTGTAATTGTCAGTGTGCTATTGTTTTTTAAGGTGTGTAGTTGTCAGTATGCTATGTTCTTATGTGTTGTATCAGTTGTCAGTGTGCTATGTATTTTGTTGTGTGTAGGTGACAGTCTTTTATGCATTTATGTGGTTTGTAGTTGTTAGTGTGTTAAATGTTTATGTGGTAGATAATGTTTCATTATATGGTGCATCATTATGTGTAGATAATGTTTCATTATATGGTGCATCGTTATGTGGTAGATAATGTTTCATTATATGGTGCATCGTTATGTGGTAGATAATGTTTCATTATATGGTGCATCGTTATGTGGTAGATAATGTTTCATTATATGGTGCATCGTTATGTGGTAGATAATGTTTCATTATATGGTGCATCGTTATGTGGTAGATAATGTTTCATTATATGGTGCATCGTTTTTGGTACATGTTGTCAAATGTTTACCTTATGACTTTGAATCTGTGGTTTTGGTCTGTTACTAATGCAGTGTACAGTGGTATGTAGTATGTGCATGTGTGTCATATGGTGTGTAGTTTATACTTACCACAGTGACTTCATTTACAATGTTGTGTTGTCTGTACACAATACAGTGGATGTGTGTTCAATACTACATTGTTTATCCCTAATTTGGTGACTGTGTGCACAATGGTGTGTTGTCTGTACTTAGACATGTACCTAGGTGTGTGTTCTGTGTTGTCAGGATGGTACGTTGCTCCTGTGTATGCTTACCTGTGTGCATGCAATGTCATTGTCAGGATGCTGTGTGTTGTTCCTAGCTGATGTGTTCAAGGGTGTGTCTTGCAGTGGATGGGTTTTATGATTGTAGGATGCTGTGTGTTGTTCCTGATGTGTTCAAGGGTGTGTCTTGCAGTGGATGGGTTTTATGATCGTAGGATGCTGTGTGTTGTTCCTAGCTGATGTGTTCAAGGGTGTGTCTTGCAGTGGATGGGTTTTATGATCGTAGGATGCTGTGTCGTTCCAAACTGATGTGTACCCCGGTGTGTTATGCAGAGGATGGTTTGATGATCGTCAGGATTCTGTGTGTTGTTCCTGATGTGTTGTGGGTGTGTCATGTGTCAGGATGCTATGCGTTATTCCTGATGTGTTGTGGGTGTGTCATGTGTCAGGATGCTATGCATTATTCCTGATGTGTTGTGGGTGTGTTTGCGTGTCAGGATGCTATGTGCTGTTCCTGATGTCCTGATGTGTTGTGGGTGTGTTGCGTGTCAGGATGCAATGTGCTGTTCCTGATGTCCTGATGTGTTGTGGGTGTGTTGCGTGTCAGGATGCTATGTGCTGTTCCTGATGTGTTCAGGGTGTGTCGTGCGTCAGGATGCTATGTGTTGTTCCTGATGTGTTCAGGGTGTGTCGTGTGTCAGGAAGCTATGTGCTGTTCCTGATGTATTCAGGGTGTGTCGTGTGTCAGGATGCTATGTGTTGTTCCTGATGTTCAGGGTGTGTCATGTGTCAGGATGCTATGTGCTGTTCCTGATGTGTTCAGGGTGTGTCGTGTGTCAGGATGCTATGTGCTGTTCCTGATGTGTTCAGGGTGTGTCGTGTGTCAGGATGCTATGTGCTGTTCCTGATGTGTTCAGGGTGTGTCGTGTGTCAGGATGCTATGTGCTGTTCCTGATGTGTTCAGGGTGTGTCATGTGTCAGGATGCTATGTGCTGTTCCTGATGTGTTCAGGGTGTGTCGTGTGTCAGGATGCTGTGTGTTGTTCCTGATGTGTTCAGGGTGTGTCGTGTGTCAGGATGCTATGTGCTGTTCCTGATGTGTTCAGGGTGTGTCGTGTGTTAGGATGCTATGTGTTGGTCCTGATGTGTTGTGGGTGTGTGGTATGTCAGGATGCAGTGTGTTGTTCCATACTAATGTGTTCTGGGTGTGTTGTGTGTCAGGATGCTGTGTGTTGTTACTGATGTGTTCTGGGTGTGTCAGGATGCTGTGTGTTGTTACTGATGTGTTCTGGATGTGTCAGGATGCTGTGTGTTGTTACTGATGTGTTCTGGGTGTGTCGTATGATGCTGTGTGTTGTACCATACTAACATGTAGCTGGGTGTGTCGTATGATGCAGTGTGTTGTACCATACTAACGTGTAGCTGGGTGTGTCATATGATGCTGTGTGTTGTACCATACTAACGTGTAGCTGGGTGTGTCGTATGATGCTGTGTGTTGTACCATACTAACATGTAGCTGGGTGTGTCTCCAGTGGACGGCTTCATGCTGCTGGTGATTGGCACCATGCTGTACAACCAGCTGATGCTGGTGCCTTGTCTCCCTTGGTGCAACCCGCCCCAGGAGGTGGAGCTGCAGGCCGTCATCCGCACACCCAGTGACGACCCCGACGACATCCATAGTTCCAGCATTCAGTCGTCTGGCTCTCGCAGCCAGTCAGGGGCAAAGAACTCTGGCAGGCTGCAGGAGGCGGAAGAGTCCTACCAGTCGCTGGCAGATGAGAGCCGGGCTCTGCTGTCTGACACCGGCTCTGTGCCACGTGGCGCCACCTACACTTGAAAACCGTGTCTGCAGTATTGGTACCTGACCTCCAAGAGTACAGCTTGGGGCAAGCTGTTAGCAGAAATGGGGGTTGGGGAGGAGGGGGGGGGGGGGGTGTTGGGGGTGGTCATGACACAGGGATACTTTGGGGGATGGGGTGACTTGAAGTTTCTACTTGTGGCTGTTGTACAACGAATTGTGAGTGATGACTACAGTAATGATGGATCCTTTCGTCTGCATGCCCAGGCAGGCCGTACTTTGGGAGGAATTGGTGGAGGGACAGGAAGGGAGGGGGTAGGATGGGGAGAAGGTTGGGGAAGGAGGGCATGAAAAATTTTCTGGCAGGTGTGTAGACGAGGGAAATGGGGGAAGATTGAGGATTGAGGCAGGGTGGTCTGCTGTTGGTTGTGAGAGGACTCTGAGCTCGGAACAAAGCAAACCTGTACAGTATTGGACTGACAGCTTGACTGTGATTCTACCTTCCCCGCGTGTTCAGTCCTGTCTGTTCTCAGATTTTACCTCCCTTACCTCTTCAGTCCTATCTATTCTCTGATTTTACCTCCCTTACCTCTTCAGTCCTGTCTGTTCTCTGATTTTACCTCCCTTACCTCTTCAGTCCTGTCTATTCTGATTTTACCTCCCTTACCTATTCAGTCCTGTCTATTCTGATTTTACCTCCCTTACCTCTTCAGTCCTGTCTATTCTGATTTTACCTCCCTTACCTCTTCAGTCCTGTCTATTCTGATTTTACCTCCCTTACCTCTTCAGTCCTGTCTATTCTGATTTTACCTCCCTTACCTCTTCAGTCCTGTCTATTCTGATTTTACCTCCCTTACCTCTTCAGTCCTGTCTATTCTGATTTTACCTCCCTTACCTCTTCAGTCCTGTCTATTCTGATTTTACCTCCCTTACCTCTTCAGTCCTGTCTATTCTCTGATTTTACCTCCCTTACCTCTTCAGTCCTGTCTGTTCTCTGATTTTACCTCCCTTACCTCTTCAGTCCTGTCTATTCTGATTTTACCTCCCTTACCTATTCAGTCCTGTCTATTCTGATTTTACCTCCCTTACCTCTTCAGTCCTGTCTATTCTGATTTTACCTCCCTTACCTCTTCAGTCCTGTCTATTCTGATTTTACCTCCCTTACCTCTTCAGTCCTGTCAATTCTCGATTTTACCTCCCTTACCTCTTCAGTCCTGTCTATTCTGATTTTACCTCCCTTACCTCTTCAGTCCTGTCTATTCTGATTTTACCTCCCTTACCTCTTCAGTCCTGTCTATTCTGATTTTACCTCCTTACCTCTTCAGTCCTGTCTTCACTCTGATTCCACTTCTTCCTCCATTACCTTTTCAGTGCCGTCTTTTTCTCTGATTCTTCTTC
>JAFLJL010001991.1:36653-56653 GCA_018398815.1 Conus ventricosus
TAAAAATAGAGACAGGAGGGAAAGAATTGAAGACACGGACTGAAGAGATAGAAATGGAAGAATCGAAGACACGACTGACCAGGAGAGGAGAAGGAACCAGAAGAGTGAAGAAAGGACTGAAGAGATGGAGGTGGTAGAATCAGACTACAGACATTAATGAAGAGATAGAGGTGGTAGAATCAGATTTACAGACATTAATGAAGAGATAGAGGTGGTTAGAATCAGACTACAGACAGTAATGAAGAGATAGAGGTGGTAGAATCAGACTACAGACAGTAATGAAGAGATAGAGGTGGTTAGAATCAGACTACAGACAGTAATACAGAAGTAGTGGAGGAAGAATCAGAGAAAAGACGGCACTGAAAAGGTAATGGAGGAAGAAGTGGAATCAGAGTGAAGACAGGACTGAAGAGGTAAGGGAGGTAAAATCAGAATAGACGGGGACTGAAGAGGTAAGGGAGGTAAATCAGAATAGACAGGACTGAAGAGGTAAGGGAGGTTAAATCAGAATAGACAGGACTGAAGAGGTAAGGGAGGTAAAATCAGAGAATTGACAGGACTGAAGAGGTAAGGGAGGTAAAATCAGAATAGACAGGACTGAAGAGGTAAGGGAGGTAAAATCAGAATAGACAGGACTGAAGAGGTAAGGGAGGTAAAATCAGAATAGACAGGACTGAATAGGTAAGGGAGGTAAAATCAGAATAGACAGGACTGAAGAGGTAAGGGAGGTAAAATCAGAGAACAGACAGGACTGAAGAGGTAAGGGAGGTAAAATCAGAGAATAGACAGGACTGAAGAGGTAAGGGAGGTAAAATCAGAATAGACAGGACTGAAGAGGTAAGGGAGGTAAAATCAGAATAGACAGGACTGAAGAGGTAAGGGAGGTAAAATCAGAATAGACAGGGACTAAAGGGAGGTAAGGGAGGTAAAATCAGAATAGACAGGACTGAAGAGGTAAGGGAGGTAAAATCAGAATAGACAGGACTGAAGAGGTAAGGGAGTAAAATCAGAATAGACAGGACTGAAGAGGTAAGGGAGGTAAAATCAGAATAGACAGGACTGAATAGGTAAGGGAGGTAAAATCAGAATAGACAGGACTGAAGAGGTAAGGGAGGTAAAAATCAGAGAACAGACAGGACTGAAGAGGTAAGGGAGGTAAAATCAGAGAATAGATAGGACTGAAGAGGTAAGGGAGGTAAAATCTGAGAACAGACAGGACTGAACACGCGGGGAGGTAGAATCACAGTCAAGCTGTCAGTCCATTACTGTACAGGTTTGCTTTGTTCCGAGTCAGAGTCCTCTCACAACCAACAGCAGACCACCCTGCCTCAATCCTCAATCTTCCCCCATTTCCCTCGTCTACACACCTGCCAGAAAATTTTTCATGCCCTCCTTCCCCAACCTTCTCCCCATCCTACCCCCTCCCTTCCTGTCCCTCCCCAATTCCCCCCAAAGTACGGCCTGCTGGGCATGCAGACGAAAGGATCCATCATTACTGTAGTCATCACTCACAATTCGTTGTACAACAGCCACAAGTAGAAACTTCAGTCACCCCATCCCCCAAAGTATCCCTGTGTCATGACCACCCCAAACCCCCCCCCCCCCCCCCTCCTCCCCACCCCCATTTCTGCTAACAGCTTGCCCCAAGCTGTACTCTTGGAGGTCAGGTACCAATACTGCAGACACGGTTTTCAAGTGTAGGTGGCGCCACGTGGCACAGAGCCGGTGTCAGACAGCAGAGCCCGGCTCTCATCTGCCAGCGACTGGTAGGACTCTTCCGCCTCCTGCAGCCTGCCAGAGTTCTTTGCCCCTGACTGGCTGCGAGAGCCAGACGACTGAATGCTGGAACTATGGATGTCGTCGGGGGTCGTCACTGGGTGTGCGGGATGACGGCCTGCAGCTCCACTCCTGGGGCGGGTTGCACCAAGGGAGACAGGCACCAGCATCAGCTGGTTGTACAGCATGGTGCCAATCACCAGCAGCATGAAGCGTCCACTGGAGACACACCCAGCTACATGTTAGTATGGTCAACACACAGCATCATACGACACACCCAGCTACACGTTAGTATGGTACAACACACAGCATCATATGACACACCCAGCTACACGTTAGTATGGTACAACACACTGCATCATACGACACACCCAGCTACATGTTAGTATGGTACAACACACAGCATCATACGACACACCCAGAACACATCAGTAACAACACACAGCATCCTGACACATCCAGAACACATCAGTAACAACACACAGCATCCTGACACACCAGAACACATCAGTAACAACACACAGCATCCTGACACACAACACACCCAGAACACATTAGTATGGAACAACACACTGCATCCTGACATACCACACACCCACAACACATCAGGGACCAACACATAGCATCCTAACACACGACACACCCTGAACACATCAGGAACAGCACATAGCATCCTGACACACGACCACACCCTGAACACATCAGGAACAACACACAGCATCCTGACACACGACACACCCTGAACACATCAGGAACAGCACATAGCATCCTGACACATGACACACCCTGAACACATCAGGAACAGCACATAGCATCCTGACACACGACACACCCTGAACACATCAGGAACAGCACATAGCATCCTGACACACGACACACCCTGAACACATCAGGAACAGCACATAGCATCCTGACACACGACACACCCTGAAACATCAGGAAACAGCACATAGCATCCTGACACATGACACACCCTGAACACATCAGGAACAACACATAGCATCTGACACACGACACACCCTGAATACATCAGGAACAGCACATAGCTTCCTGACACACGACACACCCTGAAACACATCAGGAACAAACACATAGCATCCTGACGCACGACACACCCTGAACACATCAGGAACAGCACATAGCCATCCTGACACGCAACACACCCACAACACATCAGGACATCAGGAACAGCACATTGCATCCTGACACGCAACACACCCAAACACATCAGGGACATCAGGAACAGCACATAGCATCCTGACACGCAACACACCCACAACACATCAGGAATAATGCATAGCATCCTGACACATGACACACCCACAACACATCAGGAATAAACGCATAGCATCCGGGACACATGACACACCACAACACATCAGGAAAAAACACACAGAATCCTGACGATCATCAAACCATCCTCTGCATAACACACCGGGGTACACATCAGTTTGGAACGACACAGCATCCTACGATCATAAAAACCCATCCACTGCAAGACACCCCCTTGAACACATCAGCTAGGAACAACACACAGCATCCTACGATCATAAAACCCATCCACTGCAAGACACACCCTTGAACACATCAGGAACAAACACAGCATCCTACAATCATAAAACCCATCCCACTGCAAGACACACCTTGAACACATCAGCTAGGAACAACACACAGCATCCTGACAATGACATTGCATGCACACAGGTAAGCATACACAGGAGCAACGTACCATCCTGACAACACAGAACACACACCTAGGTACATGTCTAAGTACAGACAACACACCATTGTGCACACAGTCACCAAATTAGGGATAAACAATGTAGTATTGAACACACATCCACTGTATTGTGTACAGACAACACAACATTGTAAATGAAGTCACTGTGGTAAGTATAAACTACACACCATATGACACACATGCACATACTACATACCACTGTACACTGCATTAGTAACAGACCAAAAACCACAGATTCAAAGTCATAAGGTAAACATTTGACAACATGTACCAAAAACGATGCACCATATAATGGGAAACATTATCTACCCCATAACGATGCACCATATAATGAAACATTATCTACCACATAACGATGCACCATATAATGAAACATTATCTACCACATAACGATGCACCCCTTATATGAAACATTATCTACCATAAACGATGCACCATATAATGAAACATTATCTACCACATAACGATGCACCATATAATGAAACATTATCTACCACATAATGATGCACCATATAATGAAACATTATCTACCACATAAACATTTAACACACTAAAAAACTACAAACCACATAAATGCATAAAAGACTGTCACCTACACACAACAAAATACATAGCCCCACTGACAACTGATACAACACATAAGAAATAGCATACTGACAACTACACACCTTAAAAAACAATTTGCACACTGACAAATTTCACATCGCAAAAAATATAATGCAGTGTCAACACACACACAACACATGAAAACATAACACACTGACAACTACACATGACATAAAAACAGAATACACTAACACAAACACATTTTTGCCTACAAAAACAACTGAACACACAGACAACTACACAGAACACACCTTTCAGGACAACACAAACACATGAAAACATAACACTGACAACTACACATGACATAGAAACAGAAACACTAACACAAACACATCTTGCATACAAAACAGCTGAACACACAGACAAAATACACAAAACACACCTTTCAGGACAACACAAACACATAAAAACATACCACACTAACAACTACACAGAACACACCTTTCAGGACAACACAAACACATGAAAACATACCACACTGACAACTACACAGAAACACACCTTTCAGGACAATACAAACACATAAAAATAACACACTGACAACTACACAGAACACACCTTTCAGGACAACACAAACACATGAAAACATAACACACTGACAATACACAGAACACCCTTTCAGGACAACACAAACACAGGAAAACATAACACACTGACAACTACACAGAACACACCTTTCAGGGCAGAAGCCACCCTGTCAAGCACAAACACATTGTATAAGACAGAAAGGTAAGGAAGACAGACAGACAGGGACTTCATCCTTACCTTGCAGCAGTCCATACGATTTATCAAATGCTTCCCCAAAGTTCTGAAAAATAGAAAGCACAAGAAAATGTATTAGTTTTGCTAATGCCAGCACATACATAGCATGTCAAACAACCTACACCACACCCACTTAGCCTCTAACACCACAGTGTGAGGGGGATAAAATCCAGCTACTGTTGTGACCTATGACCTCTGTCAAGGCCATTTTTACAGACCAGGGATTTCTACATTCCAGGCGATCTGTTTCCGAACTGAAATTTCTTCTTGTTCAAAAGGGATCCCAGCTTTGTCGAAGTTAGCATTTTTTTTCTTGCACATTCCAAGGCTGGAGCACTGGGAGTCATGACAGATGACCTTTGAGCGTATAGACTCTGTAATCACGCCACGAATGTAGTCCCACTCAGTGTGCTGAATACTGCCATCTTCATTGACAACACTTTCTCTGAAGCAGTAATCAACATGATGGGGCAGGACCATGCTGCTCTAAAATCAACACCTACAGCTCTGATAACGTGATGTTCAGCCACACACACACACACACACATCCACCAGTCAACACCTGTAGCTCTGATAATGTGATGTTCAGCCACACACACACACACACATCCACCAATCAACACCTACAGCTTTGATAATGTGATGTTCAGCCACACACACACATCCACCAATCAACACCTGTAGCTCTGATAATGTGATGTTCAGCCACACACACACACATCCACCAGTCAACACCTGTAGCTCTGATAACGTGATGTTCAGCCACACACACACACACCACATCCACCAGTCAACACCTGTAGCTCTGATATGTGATGTTCAGCCACACACACACATCCACCAATCAACACCTGTAGCTCTGATAATGTGATGTTTAGCCACACACACACACACCCACCAATCAACACCTACAGCTCTGATAATGTGATGTTCAGCCACACACACACACCCCCACCAATCAACACCTGTAGCTCTGATAATGTGATGTACAGCCACACACACACACATCCACCTATCAACACCTGTAGCTCTGATAATGTGATGTACAGCCACACACACACACACATCCACCTATCAACACTACAGCTCTGATAATGTGATGTTCAGCCACACACACACACACATCCACCAATCAACACCTGCAGCTCTGATAACGTGATGTTCAGCCACAACACAACCACACACATCCACCAATCAACACCTGTAGCTCTGATAACGTGATGTTCAGCCACACAAACACACACACATGTCCACCAATCAACACCTGTAGCTCTGATAATGTGATGTTCAGCCACACACACACATCCACCAATCAACACCTGTAGCTCTGATAATGTGATGTTCAGCCACACACATACATCCACCAATCAACACCTACAGCTCTGATAACGTGATGTTCAGCCACACACACACACATCCACCAATCAACACCTGTAGCTCTGATAATGTGATGTTCAGCCACACACACACACATCCACCAATCAACACCTACAGCTCTGATAACGTGATGTTCAGCCACAAACACACACATCCACCAATCAACACCTACAGCTCTAATAACGTGATGTTCAGCCACAAACACACACATCCACCAATCAACACCTGTAGCTCTGCATCATGTCATATTCTGTCACAAACATACACACTGACAGTTACAGACTTCCTTTTTTCATATCATCAGAACACAATAACAGTTACAGACTTCCTTTTTTCATATCATCAGAACACAATGACAGTTACAGACTTCCTATTTTCATACCATCAGAACACAAGATGGGACCATTGTGTCCCTCACCTTGTCAAAGACGTAGTAGATGAACAGATCCACACCCCACACCAGGATGGTCCTGCAGGCATCAATCAGGGTTCTGTGCACAGCTGCACACACAACACCCATCATCACTTTGATGCCATTACCACCATCATCATCATCATCATCATCATCACCATCATCACCATCATCATCGTCATCATCATTACCATCATCAGGCAGGCATCAATCAGGGTTCTGTGCACAGCTGCACACACAACACTCATCGTCACTCTGATGTCATTACCATCATCATCATCATCATCATCATCATCGTCATCATCATTACCATCATCATTACCACCATCATCATCATCATCATCATCATTACCATCATCAGGCAGGCATCAATCAGGGTTCTGTGCACAGCTGCACACACAACACTCATCGTCACTCTGATGTCATTACCACCATCATCATCATCATCATTACCATCATCATCATCGTCATCATCATTACCATCATCATTACCACCACCATCATCATCATCATCATCATCATCATTACCATCATCAGGCAGGCATCAATCAGGGTTCTGTGCACAGCTGCACACACAACACTCATCGTCACTCTGATGTCATTACCACCATCATCATCACCATCATCATCATCATCATTACCATCATCATTACCACCATCATCATCATCATCATCATCATCATTACCATCATCATTACCACCATCATCATCATCATCACCATCATCATTACCACCATCATCATCATCATCACCATCATTACCATCATCATCATCGTCATCATCATTACCATCATCATTACCACCACCATCATCATCATCATCAGTATCATTACCGTCATCAGGCAGGCATCAATCAGGGTTCTGTGCACAGCTGCACACACAACACTCATCGTCACTCTGATGTCATTACCACCATCATCATCATCATCATCATCATCACCATCATTATTACCATCATTATTACCATCATCATCATTACCACCATCATCATCATCATCATCATTACCATCATCATCATTACCACCATCATCATCATCATCATTACCATCATCATCATTACCACCATCATCATCATCATCATCATCATTACCATCATCCTCATCGTCATCATTACCATCATCATCATCGTCATCATCATTACCATCATCATCATTATTATTACCGTCATCAGGCAGGCATCAATCAGGGTTCTGTGCACAGCTGCACACACAACACTCGTCGTCACTCTGATGTCATTACCACCATCATCATCATCATTACCATCATCATCATCATCATCATTACCACCATCATCATCATCATCATCATCATTACATCATCAGGCAGGCATCAATCAGGGTTCTGAGCACAGCTGCACACACAACACTCATCGTCACTCCTGATGTCATTACCACCATCATCATCATCATCATCATTACCATCATCATCATCATCATTACCATCATCATCATTACCATCATCATCATTATCATCATCATTACCGTCATCATTACCACCATCATCATCATCGTCATCATCATTACTATCATCATTAACACCATCATCATCATCATTACCATCATCAGGCAGGCATCAATCAGGGTTCTGTGCACAGCTGCACACACAACACTCATCGTCACTCTGATGTCATTACCACCATCATCATCATCATCATTACCATCATCATCATCGTCATCATCATTACCATCATCATTACCACCATCATCATCATCGTCATCATCATTACCATCATCATTACCACCATCATCATCATCATCATTACCATCATCAGGCAGGCATCAATCAGGGTTCTGTGCACAGCTGCACACACAACACTTGTCGTCACTCTGATGTCATTACCACCATCATCATCATCATCATTACCATCATCATCATCATCATCATTACCATCATCATCATCATTACCATCATCATTATCACCATCATCATCATCATCATCATTACCATCATCATTACCACCATCATCATCATCATCATCATCATCATTACCATCATCATCATTACCATCATCATCATCATCATCATTACCATCATCATCATCATCATCATCATCATCATCATCATCATCATTACCATCATCATCATCATCGTCATCATCATTACCATCATCATTACCACCATCATCATCATCATCATCATTACCATCATTAGGCAGGCATCAATCAGGGTTCTGTGCACAGCTGCACACACAACACTCATCGTCACTTTGATGTCATTACCACCATCATCATCATCATCATCATCATCATTACCATCATGATTACCACCATCATCATCATCATCATTACCATCATCAGGCAGGCATCAATCAGGGTTCTGTGCACAGCTGCACACACAACACTCATCGTCACTCTGATGTACCACCATCATCATCACCATCATCATCATTACCACCATCATCATCATCGTCATCATCATTACCATCATCATTACCACCATCATCATCATCATCATCATCATCATTACCATCATCAGGCAGGCATCAATCAGGGTTCTGTGCACAGCTGCACACACAACACTCATCGTCACTCTGATGTCATTACCACCATCATCATCATCATCATTACCATCATCATCATCATCATCATCATTACCACCATCATCATCATCATCATCACCATCATCATCATCATCATCATCATCATCATCATCATCATCATTACCACCATCATCATCATCATCATCATTACCACCATCATCATCATCATCATCATCACCATCATCATCATCATCATCATCATCATCATTACCATCATCATCATCATTACCACCATCATCATCATCATCATCATTACCATCATCATCATTACCACCACCATCATCATCATCATCATCATCATCATCATCATCATTACCACCATCATCATTACCATCCTCATTACCACCATCATCATCATCATCATTATCATTACCGTCATCAGGCAGGCATCAATCAGGGTTCTGTGCACAGCTGCACACACAACACTCATCGTCACTCTGATGTCATTACCACCATCATCATCATCATCATCATCACCATCATCATCATCATCATCATCATCACCATCATCATCATTACCACCATCATCATCATCATTACCATCATCATCATTACCACCATCATCATCATCATCATCATCATAATCATCTCTCTCTCTCTCTCTCTCTCTCTCTCTCTCACACACACACACACACACACACACACACACACACACACACACACACACACACACACACACACACACATCCAAAGACAACCAAAATACAATTTGTTTTCCAGTTGTCTCTTTTCTGTAAGACTTGAAAAGTCCTGATTCTGAAACTGAACTGTGGCCACCTTGGCATTTCTGATATTGAACTTTTGCTATTACTGATAATTATTGTTAAACATCTTATCATTAAGTAACTCTCACTCATTTACATATACTTTCAAAAGCATATAAACTTCAGAACCCTTGGGTGTAGTTACACTGTTAACAGAAAGAAGTAATACATTAAAGCTTTCTTTTTTCACAGACTGTTATCATTCAATGATACATAAAATACGGCAAAGTAGTAGATAAATAAAATAGTCTCATCTATGAGAGAAGGGTACAACAGTGTTGAGCCAAGCAAAACGCTGATCACACATCTGATCTGGTCACTGTTCTGTGCTGCCTACAGGTGATGGTGGCCTCCTGAGGGTGTGTGGTGCTAACCGACAACCACAGCACATGCCTTCCAATGTACAGGATCTTCTGCATGAAAAGTCAGTGATCACTGTCCCAACTGGAGCCAAACTTCAAGGCTCGGCCGTATGGCATGCAGTCACACTCACCAGTGACACTGATCTTCTGGCACCAAAGTTACATGCCAGACCTGGTTACCAGTCATTCCTAGCTCCAGCAATTGTGTACATGGTTCTTGCAGATTTGTTTTGAAGATACAAACCTTTTTTTTTTATTCAGAAGTTTTTTTTTTTTTTCTCATTTCTATGTGTTCACTGTTGTTGTTAATACACTGACCTTCACAACTTGACAGGTATTCACTTTCCACAACTGACTGCAACTCCAGGACTGAAGACACACTGGTAACCACCACAGTGTTTTCATGAGTATGCATTGACAATGAACGACAGCAGAGAAAATTGCTGAGAGAAAGTCAGAGTCAAAGACTTGGAGCAGAGCTATGTCCCCTGACCTGTCAAAGACTTGGTGACAGACCACACAGTTATGTCCCCTGACCTGTCAAAGACTTGGTGACAGACCACACAATTATGTCCCCTGACCTGTGAAGGACTTGGTGATAGACTGTACAGTTATGTCCCCTGACCTGTCAAAGACTTGGTGACAGACCACATAATTATGTCCTCCGACATGGGAAGGACTTGGTGATAGACTACAATTATGTCCCCTGACCTGTCAAAGATTTGGTGACAGAATGCACAGTTATGTCCCCTGACCTGCCAAAGACTTGGTGATAGACCGTACAGTTATGTCCCCTGACCTGTCAAAGACTTAGTGACAGACAGTACAGTTATGCCCCTGACCTGTCAAAGACTTGGTGATAGACCACACAGTTATGTCCCCTGACCTGCCAAAGACTTGGTGACAGACCACACACTTATGTCCCCTGACTTGTCAAAGACTTGGTGACAGACCACATGATTATGTTCCCTGACCTGTGAAGGACTTGGTGATAGACTGTACAGTTATGCCCCCTGACCTGTCAAAGACTTGGTGACAGACCACACAGTTATGTCCCCTGACCTGTCAAAGACAGGGTGACAGACCACACAGTTATGCCCCCTGACCTGTGAAGGACTTGGTGACAGACCACACAGTGATGTCCCCTGACCTGTCAAAGACAGGGTGACAGACCACACAGTTATGTCCCTGACCTGTCAAAGACTTGGTGACGGACCACACAGTTACGTCCCCTGACCTGTCAAAGACTTGGTGACAGACCACACAGTTACGTCCCCTGACCTGTCAGAGACTTGGTGACAGCCAGGCCAAAGTAGTTGTAGAAGGCGATGGAGACCAGGTACAGCAGACAGAAGATCAGCAGCCGGGGACTGTTGCCGATCTGATACAGCGCATCCAGGCTGTTCTCGTAACTGCCGTTCAACCCTGACCCCGGGATGAAGTACATAGCAGGTAAGACTACCTGAAAGACACAAATAAAGTACATAGCAGGTAAGACCACCTGAAAGACACAATGTGAAGTACATAGCTGATAACACCACCTGAAAGACAAGGTGAAGTACACAGCTGGTAACACCACCTGAAAGACACAGGGTGAAGTACATCACTGGTAACAACCACCTGAAAGACACAGGGTGAAGTACATCACTGGTAACACCACCTGAAAGACACAGGGTGAAGTACATCACTGGTAACACCACCTGAAAGACACAGGGTGAAGTACATAGCAGGTAACACCACCTGAAAGACACAGGGTGATGTACACAGCAGGTAACGCCGCCTGAAAGACACAGGGTGAAGTACATAGCAGGTAACACCGCCTGAAAGACACACAATGAAGTACATCGCAGGTAACACCACCTGAAAGACACAGGGTGAAGTACATAACTGCCAACACCACCTGAAAGACACAGGGTGAAGTACATAGCTGGTAACACCACCTGAAAGACACAGCGTGAAGTACATAGCTGGTAACACCACCTGAAAGACACAGGATGAAGTGCACAGCTGGTAACACCGCCTGAAAGACACAGGATGAAGTACACAGCAGGTAATATCGCCTGAGTGGCACATGGTAAAGTGCATAACAGTCAAAACCACCTTAAAGACACAGGGTGAAGTACATAGCCGTAACACTGCCTGAAAGACACACAATGAAGTACATAGCTGGTAACACCACATGAAAGACACATAATGAAGTACATAGCAGGTAACACCGCTTGAAGAGACACAGTGTGAAGTACATAGAAGATAACACACACCTGAAAGACACAGGATGAAGTACATAACAGATAACACCACCTGAAAGACACAGGTCGAAGTACATAGCTGGTAGGATAGGATAGGATAATGTTGCTTATAGCCCAGCCGACCCAAAGGGCCACATCAGGGCTGTCAACATAGCTGGTAACACCGCCTGAAAGACACAGGGTGAAGTACATAGCAGGTCATACTCTCTTTACGAAATGCAAGGCCAACTTATAAAGGTCATCAGAATCAGCCTGAACAGACAAAGCAGCAATAGTCTCTGTATAAAATGCAAGGAATACTCTGTATAAAATGCAAGGTCAGCATACAAAGGCATGGGTGAAACCTACAAAACTTGATTTGACTGAAATAAGGCCGGGGTCCGGGGGCCACTTGCGCCCCAGCGGGGTACAAGGCAGCGTCTCGTTGGGGGATCCAGGGGGGCCAAGCACCCCGAGTGAAACTGAATTTTTTTATATTTTGGGCCAATTTCTTTGGCTCTCCTGCACCAGAAAAAGCTTAATTGTAACATGATTTCTGCAGTAAAAAGCTAAACTGTAACATGCTTTTGTGAGTTACTGTTAGACTTTATGTTCCATTAATTCATTTAAATGGATAAAAAAATGTTTATGGCTTATTGTACAAGCTCAGGAGATAAGATAAGATAATGTTGCTTAAAGCCCAGCCGACCGCAGAGGGCCACATCAGGGCTGTACAAGCTCAGGAAAGTTAAAGTCTAAAAGTGTAGAAATAAACCAGAATATAAAAACTCAAAAAGGGAAAATTAGAAAATGGAAAAATATAAATTAAACTTCTCCCACCCATAAATCATCATCATCATCATCATTCTCTTGCCCATGATGGGCGTAGAGGAGAGATGAGAGACACTCTCGAAGCCAGGCACCGTCATCCGGCCCTGTCCTCTGCCTGTCGCATCAGCGTAGGGCCATCCATCCTGGTCCATTCTTTGATGTCCATCCAGCTTTTGGGCTTGTCGTCCCCTTCGTCTGCCGCCTTCCAGCGTCCCCTGGATGACTGTTTTGGGCAGTGAATTGTGGCGTATGACATGCCCGAACCACGACAGCTTCCTCTTCTTGACTGTTGCCAAGAGGGGTTCTTGGGGGCCTGCAAGTGATGTTATTTAGCTCCTTACAAGGTCGTTTGTCTTCCGGTCTTGCCTAGAGATCCCGAGCAAGCGCCTGAAGCATTTAGTTTCAAACGTCTGGATTCTCTTGGTGGTCTCTGCTGTCATGGTCCAGCTTTCGCAGCCATACAGCAGGATGGACAGCACCAGGGACTTGTACAGCTTCATCTTTGTAGGAAAGCTGATCTCCTGCTCGTTCCAGATTTTGTTTAGCTTTGCCATTGCTGCTGTTGCGATCGCTAGTCTGGTCTTGATTTCTGTTGTAGAGCGACCGTCTTTGGTGAGAGTGGCGCCAAGGTATTTGAAAGCGCCCACTTCTTCAAGCTGTTGTCCGTTCATGTAGATTTCAGCATGGGTGTTGGTTGTGCTGTTGACCAGGACTTTGCTTTTTTCTGTGCTCACTTCCATTCCATATGCACCTGCCCTTTCTTCCAGGTCTTGTCAGGTCTTGTAGTTCTTCGTTGCTGCCTCCCATCAGGTCGATGTCATCTGCGAACCTCAGATTATTGATGGTTCTTCCTCCGATGGAGACAGTGGAGTGGAAGTCATGGAGGGTTTCACGTCATGATGTTTTCCAGGAAAAGATTGAACAGTACGGGAGATAGCAGGCAGCCTTGACGGACTCCAACTGTGTCTTGAAGTAGTCCCCTATCTGGTTGTTGAGGAGGACTGCGCTGCTGGCGGTGTTATACAGCGCCTGGGTGGTTTGGACGATACCCTCCTCTATGCCAAACTTTCTGAGCACCTGCCACAGACCCTTGTGCCACACCCTGTCAAACGCTTTCCTAAAGTCAATGAAGTTGTGGAACAGGTCTCTCTGATGTTGTAGATGTTTCCTCCATCAGTATCCGGCAGGTGAAGATCTGTTCTACTGTGCTTCTGCCTGCCCTGAATCCAGCTTGTTCTTCCGCCAGGTGTTCTTCCGCTCTTTCTTCAGTCGATTCAAGATGACTCTGAGCATGATTTTACTGGTGTGGCTAATGAGACTTATTGTTCTGTAGTTTTTGGCATTGGCGTAGATTTCCCTTTTTGGGCAGGGGGGATGATGAGTGATTGGGTCCATTCTGTGGGCCACTGTTTTGTCTCCCAGATCTTCTGACAAATCGATGTTACTAGAGTGACCCAAATTTCCCTTCCCTCCATGTTTGAGCAGCTCTGCTGGAATATTGTCTGCTCCAGGTGATTTTCCCTGCCGGAAGGCTGCCGATGGCTTCTTCCACTTCTTCTCTCATCACTGGTAGCGGTGAGGATTCCCTTGATGGTGTTGAGTCCCCCTCAAACAGACTGTCGTCTGGCTGTATAGGGTAGTTGTAAAGTTCTTGGCAGTACTGTGTCCATCTGTTCAAAACAGCGGAGCTTTCTGTCAGCAGCTCGCCTGAGGTATCCTCGATGACTGATGATCTGTTTTGCTGCGTCTTGGTGAGGTTTTTCAGTGTGGTGAAGGCATGTTTGCCGTTTCCCTTTTCCATACCTTTCTCGATGTTCTCGCACTGATTATTGATCCATTGTTCTTTGGCTTCAATCATTTCCTTCTTTACAAGGTTGTTGGTTTTTTCGATACTGTGCGCTTGTTCAGGGCTGGAATTTTCGTATTCTTCAGTGATCTTCTTTTGTCGCAGAGGTCAAGGATGTCGTTTGAGATCCATGCTTGGTGTTTCTTCCTCTGTCGCCCAAGTACCTCCTCTGCTGTTTCGCAGACTGCCTCATTGAAGCTGTTTGTGAGGTCGTTGATGTCACTGTCCAGGAGGTTGAGTGCTGCGAACCGCCCCCCGAGCTGTGCCTGGAATGCCTCTTCTATCTCTGGGTCACCCCACCGCACCCAAAATATCAACTATAAGTATAATTAGCCCACCCAATCAACCCCCCCCCCCCCACCACCATCAACTTTTTAATTTGATTCTAATTACTTTGGCAAAGGACACAAAAATGTTAACTCGCCTTCATGTTTTTCTTATGCTCTGGGTGATCAGCATGGCTTCGAAGTTTCTTTTTTCCGTTCGCTCCGTAACTGATCGTTTTTGAACAAACGATACAGAAACACGTGCCGGCCACCATTCATTTTCTTGCACCACATGCGATACTCATTGCTGTCGTCATCAGTTTCGTTTAGCCATTGCCATCTCCATTTGTTCTAATTTGGCCCTCGATGCATGCTACTGGATACCTTTTTTCAAAAAAGCCATGACTACCTAATTTCCGGAGCATCGTGGGAAACTTGCGTTGTCAGCCAAACGCGCCAATGTTAGCCTGTGAAGACGCCGGAAATACAGAAACAGTTACTTCTGGTAAGAGATCGAAAGCTTGGATGGAACACAAAATCGGAACCGATAAATCATGATTTTTTTTTTTTTTTAAATTGATGGAAGTTCTGTCAAGACTGAAAGTCATTTTGATGGATTTCCGTCCATAGACGGAAAAGTTTCACCTATGCAAAGGTCATCAGAATCATCCTGAACAGACAAAGCAGTAATACTCTCTGTATAACATGCAAGGTCAACTTACAAAGGTCATCTGAATCATCCTGAACAGACAAAGCAGCAATACTCTCTGTATAACATGTAAGGCCAACTTACAAAGGTCGTCAGAATCAGCCTGAATAGACAAAACAGCCATACTCTCTGTATGACATGCAAGGTCAACTTACAAAGGTCATCAGAATCAGTCTGAAAAGACAAAGCAGTAATACTCTCTGTATGACATGCAAGGTCAACTTACAAAGGTCGTCAGGATCAGCCTGAATAGACAAAGCAGTAACACTCTCTGTATGACATGCAAGTAATACTCTCTGTATAACATGCAAGTAATACTCTGTATAAAATGCAAGGTCAACTTACAAAGGTCATCAGAGTCAGCCTGAACAGACAAAACAGCAATACTCTCTGTATAACATGCAAGGTCAACTTACAAAGGTCATCAGAGTCAGCCTGAACAGACAAAGCAGCCATACTCTCTGTATAAAATGCAAGGTCAACTTACAAAGGTTATCAGAGTCAGCCTGAACAGACAAAACAGCAACACTCTCTGTATAACATGCAAGGTCAACTTACAAAGGTCATCAGAGTCAGCCTGAACAGACAAAGCAGCCATACTCTCTGTATAACATGCAAGGTCAACTTACAAAGGTCATCAGAGTCAGCCTGAACAGACAAAACAGCAATACTCTCTGTATAACATGCAAGGTCAACTTACAAAGGTCATCAGAGTCAGCCTGAACAGACAAAACAGCCATACTCTCTGTATAACATGCAAGGTCAACTTACAAAGGTCATCAGAGTCAGCCTGAACAGACAAAGCAGCCATACTCTCTGTATAACATGCAAGTAATACTCTGTATGACATGCAAGGTCAACTTACAAAGGTCATCAGAGTCAGCCTGAACAGACAAAACAGCAATACTCTCTGTATAAAATGCAAGGTCAACTTACAAAGGTCATCAGAGTCAGTCTGAACAGACAAAGCAGCCATACTCTCTGTATAACATGCAAGTAATACTCTGTATGACATGCAAGGTCAACTTACAAAGGTCATCAGAGTCAGCCTGAACAGACAAAACAGCAATACTCTCTGTATAAGATGCAAGGTCAACTTACAAAGGTCATCAGAGTCAGCCTGAACAGACAAAACAGCAATACTCTCTGTATAAAATGCAAGGTCAACTTACAAAGGTCATCAGAGTCAGCCTGAACAGACAAAACAGCAATACTCTCTGTATAAAATGCAAGGTCAACTTACAAAGGTCATCAGAGTCAGCCCAAAGGACCCCTCCATGCCCACCACCTGCAACACACACCTTCATGTCATCCTGGTTATAACAACAATAAAAACAACAATGATAATAATATGAGCTTAGAGCATTCTACCCCCTGTAATGATAATAATATCATTATTGTTAACAACAACTACAATAATAATATTATTAGTGATAACAATAATAATAACAATAATAGTGATAATAAAACGAATTGTCATAATGATAATAATGATTACAATATTACTGCTGACAAAAGTCCAAAAACCATCCCAGGCTGTCTGTGTGAGTGTGTGCATGCCTGTCAGGTTGAAAACCATCACAGGCTGTCTGTGTCAGTGTGTGCACGCCTGTCAGGTTGAAAACCATCAAAGGCTGTCTGTGTGACTGTGTGCATGCCTGTCAGGTTGAAAACCATCACAGGCTGTCTGTGTCAGTGTGTGCACGCCTGTCAGGTTGAAAACCATCACAGGCTGTCTGTGTGAGTGTGCACGCCTGTCAGGTTGAAAACCATCACAAGCTGTCTGTGTCAGTGTGTGCACGCCTGTCAGGTTGAAAACCATGACAGGCTGTCTGTGTCAGTGTGTGCACGCCTGTCAGGTTGAAAACCATCACAGGCTGTCTGTATCAGTGTGTGCACGCCTGTCAGGTTGAAAACCATCACAGGCTGTCAGTGTGAGTGTGTGCTCGCCTGTCAGGTTGAAAACCATCACAGGCTGTCTGTGTCAGTGTGTGCACGCCTGTCAGGTTGAAAACCATCACAGGCTGTCTGTGTCAGTTTGTACATGCCTTTCAGGCTGAAAACCATCACAGGCTGTGTGTGTGAGTGTGCACGCCTGTCAGGTTGAAAACCATCACAGGCTGTCTGTGTCAGTGTTTGCACGCCTGTCAGGTTGAAAACCATCACAGGCTGTCTGTGTCAGTGTGTGCACGCCTGTCAGGTTGAAAACCATCACAGGCTGTCTGTGTCAGTGTGCACGCCTGTCAGGTTAAAAAACCATCACAGGCTGTCTGTGTCAGTGTGCACGCCTGTCAGGTTGAAAACCATCACAGGCTGTCTGTGTGAGTGTGGGCACGCCTGTCAGGTTGAAAACCATCACAGGCTGTCTGTGTGAGTGTGCACGCCTGTCAGGTTGAAAACCATCACAGGCTGTCTGTGTGAGTGTGTGCACGCCTGTCAGGTTGAAAACCATCACAGGCTGTCTGTGTCAGTGTGTGCATGTTTGTCAGGTTGAAAACCATCACAGGCTGTCTGTATCAGTGTGTGCACGCCTGTCAGGTTGAAAACCATCACAGGCTGTCTGTGTGAGTGTGTGCATGTTTGTCAGGTTGAAAACCATCACAGGCTGTCTGTGTGACTGTGTGCATGCCTGTCAGGTTGAAAACCATCACAGGCTGTCTGTGTCAGTGTGCACGCCTGTCAGGTTGAAAACCATCACAGCTGTCTGTGTGAGTGTGCACGCCTGTCAGGTTGAAAACCATCACAGGCTGTCTGTGTTAGTGTGTGCACGCCTGTCAGGTTGAAAACCATCACAGGCTGTCTGTGTGAGTGTGCACGCCTGTCAGTTTGAAAACCATCACAGGCCGTCTGTGTCAGTGTGTGCACGCCTGTCAGGTTGAAAACCATCACAGGCTGTCTGTGTCAGTATGTGTACGCCTGTCAGGTTCAAGGCATTTGGAGCCAAGGGAGAGAATGCAAACAGAAATCTCACTGAGTACCCTCGCACTCTACAAACAGCTGGACACAAAGCCCCACAGCACAAATTCCACGTAATGTATGAAGGACACTTCAGTCTTCACTACAAAGTCCTCACTAGAATTCCCACAGCACAAATTCCACTTAATGTATGAAGGACACTTCAGTCTTCACTACAAAGTCCTCACTAGAATTCCCACAGCACAACTTCCACAGTCCTCACTAGCATTCCCACAGTACAAATTCCACTTAATGTATGAAGGACACTTCAGTCCTCACTCTCGCTCACTCACAGAGCAAATGGAGAAAGGCCTCAGAATGAGAGTCACTGTCCAGGGGACTCATGAATCCAAAGTGCCCTGGGAGAGTTTCAAACATGCCACGCAAAATCAACTGAGAATCACGCCCGATGCTCAAGGAATTTACTGCTGCACTCCTCAAATTAGAACACTCACACAACGATAAACAAACTCCTTCACCTTAACCAAGGTATACTCCCAAACAGTTATAGAAACAAACAAAAAAACAAACAAACAAAAATCAACCATGAAAACCCTCCTCATTTGCCTGAACAATACAAGCACTTACCAAGGGGAAAAAGGTTCCCAGAGAGAAAGAAAACACGTTCT
The DNA here is from genome assembly GCA_018398815.1 of Conus ventricosus. NCBI lineage: Eukaryota > Metazoa > Mollusca > Gastropoda > Neogastropoda > Conidae > Conus > Conus ventricosus. Next base: position 56,457 of record JAFLJL010001991.1, read on the forward strand.
ATTATTGTGGTTACCCTGTCCTTGCTATGACCTACCCCCATAACCCCCTTCCCCTATCCCCCCCCTCCCCAAGTGGAGTCACTATGAGCCAAGTTCAAATGGGCGAAATCCTCCAAAATCCTGGGGCAGAATTCTATTAAATGTCTGAGAAGAACTCTTTCAGTTCATGGCCAGCTCCCACCTGGTCAAACAGGTGA
>JAFLJL010001992.1:0-37765 GCA_018398815.1 Conus ventricosus
TATGTTTAATTTCCAGTTCCGGGGAACTGTTTTTTTTTTCCCCACTTTCTCCCAAAAATCCCAACCTCCCCTTTTGGCATAATAGCTTAAACCATCAACATCTTCTTTTTGTAACCCCAAGACTGTGTAGCCGCTCGGGAAGCTCTAGCAACCCATCGCGGGTTCGGGTTTTTTTTTTAAATTTAAAATTATTTTTTTTTTTTAAAATAGCCCCAAAAAAAACATTGCCAACCTTGTAAAACCAATTCCTGCCGTTTTTGGGGCCTAATTTAAAGGATACTCAATGTTTTGGTAAACCCTTTTTAAAAATAAAACCGCAGATTTTTGCAAATTTAGACTTTGGGGATTCAGAAAAGGGCAAAACGCTATTTTAAACAGCTTCATTTGCTACAAAGTTTCCCCTAGTTAAGCAAGAAAAATTTCCAGAGAATATAAATATGTAAAAAAATACTTTTAAAAAAATGGCTTCCCCGGGTAATGATGAAAAGGGCGGTGCAAGGTGAAGGGCGCCTCCCTTTTAGGGGAAAAAAAATTTAAGGCATTTATAAACTACGGATGACGGTGAAGAAAAAACATAACAAAGCTATGGAGCCACTACCCTGCAGAAACAAAGATTACTTTTGAAAAGCAAAATTGACATTGGATTTTTTTAAAAACAAACAAACTGAAAAAACAGGGACATGCATTTACCCCTTTTAAAAATTTTTTGATCAAGCAAAAAAAAAATTTATTACCTTTTAACGGGAAAAAACCAATCAAAACTTTTCCCCCGGGCCAAAAATTCAGTGACTTTTATCATCCATCAGAAAAACAAAAAAACCCCAAGAAACCCGCTTTTAAATTGCCCTTTGGTATGACGTTTTCTATTTTTTTGCGCAAAAATTTTAAGGCTGAAAAAAAAATGAACAAAATCTATTATTCCCCCAAAAGAAAAGGGAAAGGGGGAATCACGGCAAAAAAAAGCTAAGCCAAGCAGAAAGGAGCGTGAAAAAACAGCAAAGGGAAAATGGTTATCTAAAAAAGCGATTTGGAAAATTTTTTTACCGGGCACCTAAAACGAAAACAGAGCCCACATTTTGGGGGAATACAATCCCGAACGACCCCCAAATCAAATGGACCTTTTTTATTTTTTACCCTCTGATACATTTGACAAAAAAGGTTTTAATACGCACCACAGTCTTTGACATAGTTTTCAAGAAAACAAAGAGGGGGAACCAAATTAACACAAAAAGGGGGCTTCTTTTTTTGCGTCGCAATACAACTGATTTTCCAACAGGCCCGCAAATTTTTACCCCCGAAATATTCAAGTGGGAAAAAGGAAAAGAATTTAAAGGTCGGTAAATAAAATTATTGTTAAAACATAAGTTACCTTTAAAAAGGGGCCTTCCAGGATTTTCATAGATCACAGGCTTTAGTTGAAAACTTTAACAAACAGAAGCCGAAAAAATTTTTTTTCTTACCAGTATCACAAAAGATTTTTTATTGAAAATTTCCCTCCAAAAAAGAAGGGGTTAAAGGCGGGCCCCTTTTTTGCGCGCAATAAATTAATAAAAAATTTTAAAAGGGGTTAAACCATACAAGAAATTCAAAAAAAAAATAAATTTGATGTTGAAAGACCCAGTTCATCCACAAACTATTACCTTTTGGGTTTTTAAAAGTAAGGAAACCTTTTATTTCCCGGGGGAAAAGCAAAAGGGGGAACACTCGCATCAGGGCAACCAAACCATTTTGGATGTCGATCCTATGAAAAAAAAAGTTTGGGTAAAAATAAATCCGCCCGGGAGAATTTTTACAAAAACGGACTGACAAAACCCAAAACAACCAGCTCCTCAAAGATCTTTTTTTAAAAGAAGAACGCAGAAAATCCCACCGACACAGTTCCTTTTTAAAAAAAATTTAAACGGTTCTATAAGCCCAAAAGCATAAAAACTCGGAATAAAAAACACATTTTTTGTGTTTTTTCTATCTAAATCCCTTCTTTGTTACAACTTTTTGGGGTTGATCTAAATAAGATTAAAAATCCCCAGTTTTACGTTTTCTGAAAAAAAGGGCTTTTTCCCAAAACAATGCTTCTTTGTAGTTGCCCAAGTATATGTTTGACTGCAAAACCCCGCGAGATAAACCCTTTGCTTTTTGATAGTTTTCCCTGGCTCGAAATACTGTCCCTTTTTTTACCAAAAACCCCCACATACCCTTATCACCTTTCCAGAAAATTTCATCTTTCATTTTTCCTAAAACCTTCTTTTTAAAAAAAATTTGGAAATGCAAAGGCAAAACTTGGGGTAAGGGATTTTGGGTCCCAAACCTGCGTGCCCTTTCGCTATTTTCTTTTTTCCATGTCTTTATAAAATGTCTTCATAAGGATATCTAAAAAAAACTATCGAATTTGTGTAAAGTACTCGGGACCGGGACGGGGGTTTAAAAGAAGTCAAAAGAAATTTCTAACACAAAAGTTTTGATAATTCAAAAAAACAGAAAACCCCCAATAAATACGGGTTTGTCAAATTTTGACTTTCTTTTTTTTCATCATTAGGGCCAAAAAGCTTCATAAAATCTTCTGAAGTCCTGAAAAATGGGTTTTTGAAGTCATTTAAATTTGCTTCGTTCCCTCGGGTGACCAATCTGACATTTTTGCGCTTTTTGGGGTTTCTCCAAAGTCTTTTTAAACAGCTTTTGGGTTCATCAACTTAAAAAAATCTTTTTCTGAAGCATCTGTGGATTTATTTTAAAAAGATCAGTGTTCTTCATGATGAAATGGTTTCAAAAACCCGGGGTTTTTGATCAAAAGCAATTATACAAAGAACAGGTGTAAACCTTCAAACCTGCCTTTAAAAAAAAATTGTAAACCCTTAAATGACAGACATAATTTTTTTTCCCCCCAAGTTTGGGGCACAATTTTTAGGGGCTCGTTTTTTTGCCATTTTTAGCCCTTTCTGCTGCAAAGGGGGTAAAGGAGTTCCCCTGAGGATATTCTAAGTCCCCTTCTAGAATGAAACCCCGCTTTTGACCCGGGGTAAAACCCGCCCAAAAATTTTTAATGTTTTTTTGAAAAATTATTTTTTACCTCCACTTTTTACTTTTTAAAGTTCTTAATAAAACTTTGGGGCCATTGCCCCATCCATACAGATTGTTTGCATCTAAAAACATAAAAATATTTTAGACCTTTTCCCTTGGATCATAGTCGTCCGGGTTATTTTTTGTTTTGCTTACAGTAATAATGCAAACGCCAAAAAAAATTTCCTCCACAAAACCGTTTTAAATTTAAACCTGAATCTTTGGCATGTCAAAAAATAAACAATCGTACCCATTAAACTTTAAGAAACATCCCAACTAAACCCGGGCGCAAAAAAGAAAATGCGCGGGAAACCAAACGTAATTTTTTCATGGAGGTTTTTTCCTATAATTTTAAAAGACTCCCCCAAACAAACAAAACATCGCCATCAAGTATGAATCAAGATAGTCCCCCTTTTTTTAAAAACACTCTAACTTCGGGCCACGCACTTGAGCGCTTAAAAACGGAATAAACGATTTCCTTTCCCCCAAAACTAAAAAAGAACGCCCCTTTTGGGAGGAAGTGAAACTTCGTAAAAACCTTTTCCCCCAACTGTTCATGAACTGTAAGGTAAACACCCTTTCAAACAATTTTGGGGTCAAAATATTTTTCCCCTTTTTTGGGGGCAGGACTTTAAAGGGACATACTAGGGACTCTAAGGGAAACCCATAAAGGCTCATAGAATCAAAAAAAGACATGCCAAAGTGAAACACATGTATTTTTCTGATGACGTGCAATCCCTTTTAACCCTGAAGGCATCGCCCACTGCTTTTTCATTATAAATGAAGTCAAAACCCCTCGCAATTTTTGTGAAAAAAGGGCAGCTTCCATGTTTTTGGTTAAAACCCTTTAGTTGAAGTTTGCATTTACAATTTTCTCTCCTCTAAACCCTTTCCACTAATGTAAATAAAGGTCTCTTATTTTTGGATTGGCTTCTTCCTGATTTCTAAACCACAAATCCAAAAAAGGGGGCTGAGTCATACTGTTTTTTGGTTTTTTCGGGCCCCCAATCAGATTTCAGAAAAAATTTCAGATTATTAAAAAACCCCTTAGGGCATTTTGCTGCATCTTTTTAAAAGAATTTTTCTGCAGAAATTGGGCCCTAAATTAAAATTTTTGGTGCGAAGACCCCATCCAAACCTACAACAAAAAAGGGCCCAAAATGAAAAAATCTGATAAATTATTTCATTAAGACGTTTTTCAAATTTTTTTTGGGGGCCCTTTGGCCCTTCAAAAGGAACAATAACGTTTTCGAAGTCTGCAAAACAATGTTTTGGAAATTTTTGAAATCCTTTTCCCATTCTTAAAACTAACTTTACTCCCTTCGGGGGCGAAATTTTAAATTCGTTTTTACAGCCCCAACGGGCCCAATACAATTTTTCCCTTATGTTCGTTTGCGGCTGAACAATGGCATTCTTGTTAAACTTTTCCCCTACGGGAAATTCTTTTTTTGGCCCATCTTTTGAAGTATGCTGCTTTTATTTTACTAAAATTTTTCTATCAATGTTTTAAATGCTAGCCCCGCGGGAAAAAAACCACAGAAAAAGTCAACATGTTTTGTCGGGTTCCCCAAATCGGGGGCCGTTTTTGGGCATTTTAAAATCGGCCCCAAAATTTTTTTTCCTCACCCCAAATTTTTAAACTTTAAACAGTTTTTTGGTTTGTTTTTTTTCTTCAAACAACAATGGCCCCCAAACGCAAACCCAAAAAGGGAAATATTCCACTAAAGTAAGGTCTTTTGGATGTAAGGCTGATAGTTAGAAAATCTCTCTGCGGTTTTTGCGGACGAAATGCACCGGGCGAAAAACCCCACCACATAAAACATTTGTTTCTGTATTTTTATGTTTAAACTTTTTTTTTGCAACAAAAGCGGGGGCAGGGGGAATGTAAGCCTTCCCAAACAATCCCCCCGAATTTTTTTTAAGAATTTTGTTTTTTTAAACTGATCTCAAGATTTTTCCCCCCTCTGACCAACCAGAACCTCTAAATTTTGGCTTCTTCGGGGGCCAAAACAAACGGGTTAAAAGCAGCGGGTCTGCCCCCCCGGGTTTGTTTAAGCATTAAGAAAAAAAATAGCTGTTGTTTAGTGAAAACCCAGACTTCTAGATTTTTTTTCTTTTTTTTGTTACATTTCGTTTAAAAACCCGCAAAAACCCAATTAAAATTTTTTTTAAAAACTGGGGGGGCTTTTGTTATTTTACCTGGAGCTTGAGAAATAGCATGACCAACACTTGCCTGTACTTTTTGCTGGATCAATGACTTCTAAATCAAAAATCTTTCCCAGTGCTCTTTATAAATCTTGTTTGGCTTCAAAAAATTCCCGTTTTGGGCCCCTTCAAATTTTTTAATCCATCCCGGGATTTTCCCTTTTCAAAACTCAAAAAAATTTTTTTTAAAATCAAAAAATTTAATTTAAAACAAAAATCGTTTGGGTCTTTTTTGTTTAGACTCAAAAACAAAAGTAAAAAAACCCCCTTTTGGGCTTGTTAATGGGGAGCGTTTAGAGCAATTTAAATGTTTCTTTTAATTTTTTTTAAGCATTCTTTTTTATCTGCTGGGGGCTGGCTGTTGAAAAAACTGTCCCCCCTTTTCTTTGAAGATAAAATTTTTTTGTCTTTTGTATCATCAAAATCGGCCAAAAAAACGATTAAATTTTTTCATCCGTGATGTTTGAGTCAGCAAAGGCTTTATTTTATAATCACTTAAGGGAACAAATTTTTAGCTGTTATTATTTTGAACCTGGCGGGTTTTGCTTTTGGATTTTTATTTTTATTTTTTGCTACACACCTACGGAAAAATTTGAAAAAACAGGCCGAGAGCTAAAGACAAACCGCCAAAGAGGTAAAGCTGGGGTGCGCCAATGCCTGATCAAAGAACCAACACTCTTCCGCTGACGGCCCCTTATAGTTAAATCTCCAGTATTAACAAAATGAAAAAGCAAAAAGGCACAGAATACCTTCGTTTGGCTTTGCTGATTTTGAAAGGTCTTGCCTAGTTTTTTTTTCATTTGTTAATTTTTGGTTAATCTAATTTTTAAAAATGCGGGGGTTTCTATAGAAAGCAAAAATTCCCTACTATCTCTTCTTTAGGTACCTGGGAAAATGCAAACCGAAAAGCTTTTTTAAAAATGAAAAAATAATGTAGTATTCAAATTTGGGTTTAAATTTCTTTTTCTTTGCAATATTCCTGGTATCAATTAAAAAAACAAATGTACATTAAGCGGTTTTTTCGGCTTCTTTTTTTTTCTCAATTTGAATGTTTACGTCTTTAACCGTTCTTCCCCCTTCCCTGCAACTGATTATCCTCTTTGACCTTAAAGGGCCCAAACCTAAACCATATTTTGATTTAAAAATCATCAAACCAAAAACCCGTGAAGGGTAGATTTTTTAGACGCAAGGTCTGCTGTTAAAATTTTTACCCCCCCACCCCCCCCAAAAATTTTTTTCCCTCAAAATGATGATAAGGTTTTAAGTCCCCTACCCTAGATTTGGGGTTTGGAAAAACCATCAATTTTAAAAATTGCACTTTTGTTATTTTTGGATTAAAAAAAATTTTTTACTTTCTCTTTCAAATGGGTTTTTCATCTTTTTCCCCACAATAAAATTTCCCTTTAAAAAAGATTTTTCTTTACACCAAATTAAAAAATTTCCCTATAGCTCTGCCCCGCTTTTAGGTATGTTGAAGGGTGGGGCACGTTTTTTTGTAATATATTACAATTGTGACCAATTGTTTCCCCAAACAGCCTTGCTAAATTTTGATTGCTAAAAACATCCCAAAATCTAACGAATTCAGAAATGCTGTACTTTGCTTTTGTCCCTTTTAACTTATAAACGTTTGTAGTCATTAAAAATTAGTTCGTATACAATCTGCTTTTAAAAACCCCTTGGGAAGGGGGTGGGGGGGAAAGCGCTTTTAAACCAAATCAAAAATCAAGGGGGTGGGGAAAAACATTTCCAAACGATAACTTACAGCTAAACCTTTTGCTGCCTTTAGCAATTAGGCGGTTTTGGCGCCTAATTTTAAAATTTTAGTGCTTCTTTATTGCCGATTCCCTTTAAACGCAAGATCTTCCCTTTCATTTCGCGGGTTTTTCCAAGATCAGAAAAGGGTTTAAAAAAAATTTTTTGCTTGTGTAAAGAAAAATACTTCTTTCCCCCAAGTTTTATTTGAAATTTTCTTAACGATTGCACGTCCCCAAAATTTTGGACAAATGTTCTGGTTTGGGGCTGTTGTTGAAGCGAGTTCTAAATTTTTAAAGTAACCGTCAAGCCTGGCACAAACAAAACATCCCCTCCCCAGGGCTGGGAAAATTTTAAAAGTAAGAAAATTTGGGTCCCATCAAAAGTAATGGGTTAATTTGGGAAAAAATATTCCGTTTATTTCCCCCCTTTTCGGGCCCCGGGTTTTTTTTTCCAAACCCCTTTTTATGCGGGTCAAGAATCAGCCATATACTTTTGACATTTTTTTAAAACAAAAAAAAAATTTTAAAAATTTAAAAAAAAAGGGGGAATTTACTTTTAAAATTATGAAAATTGATCCGAGACCCCAACATGGAAGAAAGAACTTCCCTTTTACAAAAGCATTTGCTCGGGGATCCCATTGGGATAAATAGCTGAAGGGGGGCAAAAGGGGTGAAAATTTAAAAAAAGTAAAGTCAATCATTATACCCAAAATTTTAAAATAGAACCCCTGAAAATATATACCCTGATGAAATTTTTAACTAAAAGTAACCATTTGTATTTTAGAAAAGACAAAGGAACGTTTTCCCCCTTTCGGATAAACGAGAAAACCTTTAAAAAATTTTTTAGGCATGCCCACAAAAAAAAAAAAGGCTCCGTGTGAGCGGCAGAATCGCCTGGGTTTTCTTTAACCAAAATTAGGTCCGGAAGAAGTTGCAAAGTTCAAAAAACACAAAAAAAAACCCCAACAGATAACCAAATTTCAAACCCGCCACATGAAGAAATTTTAAATTTAAAAAAAGGGACGAAATAAAAAAATACAGTAAAAAAACCTCACTGAAGGAAGAAAAAAGCATTAAAACTATGCACGAACCCCGCTACGACCCCAAGAGAGAATTTTTAACCCTTGAGGGGTACTTTAACAACCATCCCAAAAGGGGAATTAACAAACAAAGTAAACAAAACTAGGGAACAAAATGGCATATAAAAAGAAAAAAAAGAAAAACTCGGGGTGAGACTGACGGGCCCCATCGTAGGGGGTGATATTTAAAAAAAGAATCCCAAAACTAAAAAAAACTTTAGCAAGAAAGATCCAAACTAAAGCGCTGACCCACAAAACCCAGACCAATTAAAAACTCAATGAAAAATAAAGAAAATTCGAAAAAATTTTTTTATAAGACACAACCTGCAGAACGAAAACGAACGCTTTTTAAGGGGAAACAAAGGGGTCACAATTTCAACGTTATAAACCCGCCTTTTGGAAAATTTCAATAATTTCAAATGGTGAAGGCTATTACAGGCGGTGGGGAGGGGAAAGTTCAGTGCCCCCATCCCATCCCCCTATAAATCAAGGGAAAAAAACAACTTTACATCTTTCGAAATTTATTAAAAAAATTAGCGGTAAAACTATAGACTCCCTTTTTCCCGGGGAAAATTTTTGGGAAATAATTTTTTAGCTGGCTTTTTTCCCACTGCAGGCAAATAGTTGGCTTAAAAACCGAGGGACCCTTTTGGGCTTTAAATTCCCCTTTAAAATTGGGTTTCCCATTTAGTAATAAAGACCAAGTAATCCTAGGCCATTTTTAAACCCCAAAAAAAAAGTGCTGTCTTTTTATATTCATGGGCACGCAAAAAAGTCCACGTCTTTTAACATCCTTTTGGGGTTTGGGCCTCGGGGAAATTTGGGTGACTTATTCTTGGGGGTTTTTTTTTTGTTTGTAATATTTCTGGGTCAGAATTTATATCGTTTTTTTTTTTACCTTTTGTTCATTACCGCTCAAAATTTCATTGTTGTATTTAATTATGTTTCCCCACCGGAGTCTGGGGCAGAAGGCAGCATGTATAAACCAGTGCCAACAGCAAAGTCCCACTTTTTGATCTTGCGTTTTTGTAAAACATGTTGGAAAACCTTTTTTTTAAAATTAAAGGTAAATCAACTGTAGAATTAATGGCGTCCTCTAAATTTTTTAAAAATTGGGTTTTTTTGCATCAAGGCCCTAGAAGAATCATTATGCTTTGGCCCCGCTTTTGGCTTGGGGAAACCCAGCAAAACAAACCCAAAAGTAAGTACGAAAAGAATTTGTTTATTCGTTTTAATTCCCCCTTTTAGTTTTAAACCTCAGAAAATTTCCCCAAGATAAATGTTTTTCCATCTTTTTTATCTCTTTCTCTATGGGGCCAGGGGAACATCGTGCCTTAAGAGAAAGATGTAAAAAGGGGGATCCCATCATAGTTTTACTTTCTGTGCACGCCCCCCCCCCCCCCCAAAAAAAAAAGGGGCCTAAACCAAGAATTAAAAACCCACTTTTTCCCAAAGTCTGTCTTAACATTTAAAAATTAATTCGTTACAGACCTTTTAAAACCTTCATTCTATTCTGTTGCTGAATGGATTAAACGGGTTTGGGCCCTTTGGGAATGGGGCTTTTCAGTTCAGTCCAAAAACGACTAAGGGGTAATAAAAAAAGAAATCTAACACTGCCCCCCACCAAAGGGTCAGAAGATTTTTAAAGATCACATACGAAACTCCCCACCCCAAATTGATGCACAAAAAACAGCAAATTTAACTGGTTCTGATAAAAATCATCGTGAACCCAAACCACAAATTTTGCGATGTAGTCTTTTTTAATAGGGGGTTGAAAATCGCTTAAAAGGAAATAAATCACCTTTTTTTGAAAAGGACAGTCCCGGGCAAAAGCAATGGGCCCAAAAGTAACAATTTTCAAAAAATTTTTTAAAAATGTATGCGGCCCAACAAAAATTTTTATCTTTATATAAATTTTAAAAAGCACTCATTTTTATTTTTTTAAAAAATGTTTTTTAACAATAAAACTCAAAAACAGTTTTCTCCTCTTTAGAACCCTGGGTTTTTGATAACGATTGCCGGGAAACCAAAAAGGCGGGACCCCCATGAAATATTCCTTTCAAAGTCTATGGTTTTTAAAATAACGAAGCCCAAGGGGGAAAAACAAAATTTTAAAAGTTCCCCAAAACAGGGGCCAAAATTAAAACCCTTAACAATACCTATGGTTATTAAAGGGTTTTTCTCACTAAAAAACAATGAGTAAATTCGACATTACTTTTCAAACTTAAAAATGCGAATCGAAAACCCAAAGAAAAAAATTTAAACCTGAAGAAGAAACCTTTTCTTTTTTTGGGTAGAGAGCAAACTAAAAATCTAGGCTTTTCAACTACAATCTAAACCCCCCAAAGTTTTAGTACGGGCCCAAAATGAAACTAAAGTTTTTAGGGGGGAAAATCCGCCAATCTTGAATTACATTCATTACTCCATTTCATTTAGGAAACTGAGCACTGATGAAACCTTTTATGAGGGGAAGGGCCCCCAAATGTTTTTTTAAAACTCTTTCCGTCAGGGAAACGGGAAAATTGCGATTTTGAAATTAAACAAAACTCTAATTTACAGTTAAAAAATTTCTTGGGGAAGGCCCGGGTCATTTCGTATAAAAAACACAAAAAAAATGGGAAAGACGTAAAATGGATAAACCCGCCCCAATTGGGTTTTTGGGAAAAAAAATAATAAAATTTTTTAAATAAAAAAAGTCCGGGGAGGGGCCCCAAAAGAAAACGGGATTACATTTCGCCCGTTAGGTGTAAAAAACTTTTGAATTAAAAAAACCTTGCAGACGTTGCCCGGGCTTTGAACAGAAAGGTTAGATAGGCGCTTTGTATGGTTTTGATACACCCAAAGATGGTTTATTTAAAAAACGCCAAAAAGGGTTGGGGGACAGCAAAAATTTTAAAAACAGAAAAGCGCGCAATCCCAGAAGCAAAAAATTTTTGGCCAGTAAGAATATAAAATAGTTTTGAAAAAATGACCCCAAATGGCACTTAGAACCATAATTTTGAATGGGAAAAAAAAATTTTTCATAAGCCCCTTTACATTTTTTAGCCGTCAAAAAATTTCAAAAAGCAATTTAAATCTGGCCCTTTACAAGTAATCTTTTCCCGGGCGACAATAGCGGGAAAAAATTGAAATAACGCCTATGGGAAAAAAAAAAAACTTCCTCCACAGAAAAGAAACGGTTTTTAAAAAGGGAAACTTCTACAAAAATTTCAGTTTTTCCACGCAACAAAAATTTGGGGACCGGTTTTACAATGATATTTTAAATTTCTGTCTTAAAAAATAAGGCAAAAATTGGGGCGTGGGGGGGCAGTGACAATCTTTTAAAAGGAATTTTTAAAATTTGCTTTGGGAAAACTTTAAAGTTGAAAAACTTAAAATTACCATCGTTGTTTTTTCACAACGGTTTAGGGTTTTAAGGGTTTTTAAAAACCAGCGGGCAAAATTTTAAAAATAGTCAAAAAAAAAACGATCTTTCAGGGCTAAATTGGATTAATCTTACCCTTAGACCTTAAGGATTTTATTATACTGAACAAGTTTTAACAGAGAGCATGATAAAAACAATAACTGGATTAGATTAAATTCTATTATGAAACTGGAGCAGTTAAACTTTATGACAAAAACCCCTCATTGTTCATTAATTTGTGGACAAACTGGTTGTGGAAAAACAATATTTATCCTCAACCTGTTAACAAACAGTTTATCGTTATAATTTTGATCATATTGTGATTTTTTGCCCAACACTTAAATGGAACAAAGCATATCATGATAGAAGGTTTATATGGACTGATGATAACAATATTTTTAGTTAATCCTAGCAATAAACTGAGTGAGTGTCTAGAACGCTTTTTTATATTGTTTGAAGGAACGCAGACACTATTTATTATAGATGACTGTTCAGCAGAAAGAGACATAGTTAAAAAGAGAAACACTTTGTCGAAACTAGCCTTTAGCGGAAGACATGCTGGGATAAGTGTGTGGATTTTATGTCAAAAATATAAACTCAGTTTTAAAAGACTTTAGAGAACAGTTAAAGACTGTAGTTTTATTTCACATGAAAGACAGAGATGCATTTGATGAATGTTTGCGTGAAATGATGTTATTGAAAATGATCAGGAAAAACATAGGATTAAGCAAAAACTGAAATCTGAAAAGTTTAGTAAATTAGTATTGAAAACGGATAATCCTACACAGTATGTTTGTTTGTAGATAATTGTTATTTTTTGGTTATTGAAGTCTTACTTGTTAGAGAACAGCATTTTTACCAATCCTGGGTCACTTCGTCCGAAACTGGTTGAGGACGAAGTGAGCCAGGATTGGTAAAATGCTGTTCTCAACCCTCAATAAAGATAATTTTGACCTGACTTCACACACACACACACACACACACACACACACACTGAAAATGTGAGTATCACTCGCGGTTATACATACCCGTATCAATCTGCAAGTTTGAAGGGAAAAGCGAGCGAGCGAGCGGAGAGAGAGAGAGAGAGAGAGAGAGAGAGAGAGAGAGAGAGAGAGAGAGAGAGACAGAGAGAGAGAGAGAGAGAGAGAGAGAGATGAGAGAGAGAGAGAGATGAGACGGACGGACGGACAGACAGACAGACAGAGAGATTTGCAAAGAGAAGATTGAGTACCTACAGATGATACACATCTACTTGAGACAGAGAAAAGGATCAATGACCTCATTTCAACCACAGCAAGATACAGCGTTGACATCAATGACCTCATTTCAACCACAGCAAGATACAGCGTTGACATCAAATGACCTCATTTCAACCACAGCAGGGTACAACGTTGACCCGAAGTATGTTGTGCACCATGTGCACAGCGGTGCTTTTTGCCTGTAAACATCCTCCCCTCTCCCCCCCCCCCCCCCCTTCCCTTTCCCCTTCGTGAGAAATATGACAATTCATTGTACCTGATCTGACTTGTATATTTGTGGGATGATACAACAAATGAATAAATAAATAGATAAATAAATAGATAAATATATTATTATATAATTGAATAGTAAACAAATAAGAAAACAGATACACGAACAAAGAAATAAAGAAAAAGAAGTAAAATAAAATCAAATAAAATCGGACCAGAAGGCAATCCCACGCAAGTATTTCAATGATCGAACAGAACTCGTCATTGAGGACGACGTGTGTGCATTTTGTGCCTAGGTTGGTTTATTTCGAACGGTCACGTAAAAACTGTAAGAAGCTTCGTGTATATTTCAATCAATAAAGATCAAAAAAAAAACAAAAAAAAAAACATTTTTGCATCTCCCTTCTCCATGTTCGGATCTCCTCTGTGTGTGTGTGTTGTGTGTGTGTGTGTGTGTGTGTGTGTGGGTGTGTGTGTGTGTGCGTGCGTGCGTGCGTGCTGTGCGTGCGTGCGTGCGTGTGTGTGTGTGTGTGTGCGTGGGTGCGTGCGTGATGTGTGCGTGCCGGTTGCGTGCGTGCGTGGTGTGATGTTGCTGTGTGTTTGGTTCATGTGCTTCTCCGATTCACATCACTGCCTTTCGGACTGGTGGTATAGCTGTCATCTCTCTATCTCGTCTCTCTCTCTCTCAGCTCTCTCTATCTATCTCTCGCATCTCTCCTCTCTCTCCTCTCTCCGTCTCTCTGTCTCTCTCTGTGTCTCTCTCTTGTGTAGATATGGAGTTTTCTGAGCTATGGTTTGTGGGTGGGGTCGAGAATTGTTAATAGGTTAAGAAGATTTTTAGGCATAGGTTGGTAGACTGTTTTCAGCAAGACGGGGTTAGCAAATTAAATTCAAGTGATCGCCTTGAATCACCTATTATTACATTTCAGTCTCTCCTAACAAGCAGAAACCTTACTAACCTGTTTAACGGTTAAACAAATTTAATTATGTATTTCACAGATTTCGTCTTGGGTTAAACGACCTGAATTTAAATTGCAGATTACATATTAGGAAAAAATCAAAGAATGTCCTTTTTGTAGCCAACTTGAGAACGCGAAACTACAATTGCTATTTTTAAAATGCCTTATGCGTATTGCTGTCATAGGATAATAAATACTGAATGCACAGACAATTTCTGAAACGTGAAACGCAATTGAACTAAAACAATTTGCAAACGAAAATGGGCATATTAAATAGATATTGCTATGTACATTTATTATGCATGAAAAAAAAAGAGGAAAATATCCTATTCCCATACGTTGTGAATGATCTAAGTTACCCTCGTAAATTAGTATTATTATTACTCGAATAATATATACTTCTGTTGTATTCTCGTTCTTTCTCTTTTTTATGCACTCTGCACCTCACAATTGTTAAGTCGGTGGCCTGATACATGAAATTGTGTTCAATTGTGTGTGTGTTATCTCTCTCACTCTCTCCTCGCTCCCTCTGGTTTATGGGTAAGATGACTGATACACAGTTCAACTGAATACCTCTGCACTTTGATGTCCTCTGGTTACTGGCCGACATATTTACAAATGAATGATTGTTGGGTCGGCAGAGGTGTTTGCAACATGCTATGTATGGCTAACCTCTGTGACGGTAGTTGACGGGTTAGAGCTTGTAACATGCTATGTAGGGCATACTCTGTGACTGTAGTGACTGCAGAGAGTTGATAAACATGCACTATGTAGGCTAAACCTCAATGATTGTAGTTGTCGGCAGTGAGCTTGTAAACCTATGCTATGTAGGCTAACCTCAGTGATGGTAGTTGACGGCAGAGAGCTTGTAACATGTTATTATGTAGGCTCACCTGCAATGATTGTCGTTGACGGCCGAGAGTTGGGACTGCTTTAGTGGCTCACCTCAATGATTGTCGTGTGACGGGAGATAGCTCTGGAACATGCTATGTTGGCGCAACCTCAATGATGTGACGGGTGTTGACGGGGAGAGAGCGTGTTACATGCTCTATGTAGGATATATCCTCAATGATGGTAGTTGACGGCAGTGAGCTTGTAATTGCTAGTAGGTCTATACCTCAATGTATTTGTAGTTGACGGGAGACAGCTTGGTATTGGATATGTTAGGATTACCTCATATGATGGTTGTTGGACGGCGGAGAGCTTGTTACATGCGCTTTGTAGGGCTAACCTCCATGAGTGTAGTTGACTTGGGAGAGAGCTTGTTACATGCTATGTAGGATAACATCAAGTGATGGTAGCTGACGGCAGTTGAGACTTTTGAATACTTGCATGTAGGCTAACCGAAGTGAATGTAGTTGACGGCAGAGAGCTGGGTAACATGCATGTTGGCTAACCTCAATTGATTGTAGTTGACGGGGTCAGAGCTTGTACATGACATTTTAGGCTAACCTATTGATGTGTAGTTGTAGGGAGAAAGCTGTATCTTGCTATATAGGAAACCTCAATGATTTGTAGTTGACTGCAGAGTTGTAACATGCTATGTAGGATAACCTTGATGCAAGGGAACCAATAGAATAGCAACGAGACCGAGGGTTTGCATTAATGAACATGTTTGTTGATGAAATCACGGTGTCATAAAGATAGACCGACTTTATTATCAAATGTTTGATATCAGATTATGTGATAAAGCGGACGGCATGAATGACACCCCCCACCCCGACACCCTTGATGGCATGGGAAATAGATTTGATCTGTTTAGACATACAAGTGGTTGCACTGATATTCCGACTTACTTGTCAAGGAAAATGGAAGACACCTAATATCTAAGGTGCATAGATTTAGATTGGAATTTCAGGAACCTTGTCATTATTTTTAATATAGGCAGCGACTGTAACCTCTGACCTTACTTGTCCATCATGCAAAAAAACACACATGGAATGTGAAGTTCATGTTGTTTTGCAATGCAATGCTTATGAGCACTTTCCAATGTGGGCTTTGTGTCTACACAAAGATTTTGAAACTACGTGCACAGCGTTTGCGTGATTATGTCTTTGTTTTTTTCATTGTGTCCAAGTGCTTCTCATGTTCGTCGTGCACATTCATATTCATCGTCTTATAAAGGGGCCATGGCCCTTACGCTGAATAAACTAGTGTGTATCCGTATTCGTATCGTATATACCACATTATAATGGACCGTCACTGTACCTCTATTTTTTTTTAAACAAAATCATCTCACCAGTACTATTATTCCATTAACACCACAAACCCTTTTCTTTTTTATTCTTTACTTCTTGTTTTTGTTTGTTATTGTAAATTCTACATTTCCCACCAGGACAGGAAGGTGGAAATGGCTCAGGACATACCGTGTGATACATAGGGAGAGGTGGGCGGTGTGGAGATGGGGGGAGGTGGTAGAGGATGTGTGTATAAGACGAAAAATATAGGGTAAAGGAGGAAGGGTTAGGGGTGAGGGCCGGTTGGGGAAAGGGGGTTGAAGGGGAAGGACGGGAAGTGGGGGAGAGGTAGAGGATTGGGATTTGAAGGGGCGACTTGTGCTCATAGGCGCGATAGCAGGAACGATTGGGAGGAGGGGGTGGGCTACGTGGGTGGGTGAGGAAGGAGGGTGTCAGGGGGAGAGAGGAGAGTTCGTTCCAGCCACGTACGCCAGTCTGGCGATCCGTAGGGAAGACAATTCCATCACAAAGGAGACAATTCATCATATGGGCCGTCTCCAATTTCCATCAAAACGGAGAAAAATTTCCTATCAGTAGGGGACACTTTTCCATCATTAGGGGGAACAATTCCATCAGAATGGAGACTCATTTCATCCATAAGGGAACACTATTCCATCACGTAGGGTACACTAGTCAGCTTAAGGAACACTATTCCATCACTAGGGAACACTTTTCCATCATAAGGAGACACAATGCCATCTTATGCGGTACACAATTCCATCCATAAGGGGGACACCAAGTCCATCATTAGGGGACCACTATTCCATTCATTATGGAGACACCTATTGCATCATATGGGTTCACAATGCCATCATAAGGGGACACAATTACATTCATAAGGGGACTCAATTCATCATATGGGTACACTATGCCATCATAAGGGGGACACAATTCCATCATTAGGGAACACTATTCAACAGAAGTGGACACAATTCCATCATAAGGGAACACTATTCCATCATATTGGGACACAATTCATCATATGGGAACACTAATTCCATTCCTAGGGGACACAATTCCATCTTAAGGGAACACGTTTCCATCATAAGGGGACACAATTCCATCATAAGGGACACATTTCCATATAAGGGGACACATTCCATAATATATGGGGACACAATTTCCATCATAAGGGGACACTATTCGCCTCACACTGTATCCAAGGACAAATGCAGGACCTCTGACTTCGAATGTAGATGGGAGTGAAAAACAATTCGCATTCGAAAAGGGGGTTAGATTACCGCCTTGTCCACACAAATAGATTACAGAACTAAGGAAAAGGGGTTAGTTACCGCCATTGTACACACAAATAGGATTACAGAACAAAGAAAATGGCGGTTTGTTACCGCCTTTGATTAAACACAAACAGATTACATGAACAAAGAAAAGGGTGTTTAGTTACCGCCATTGATATACACAAATAGATTACAGAACAAACCACAATGCATTTTGGAGCTCTTGTGGTCTTCATCAGGCAAAAGCAACAATGTTTAGGACAGTGAAAATGGAGAATACGAGAAGCACTCTTCTTAAAGTCAGCGTAAAATGGCTGTCAGATGGGACTTCATATAGTCTAACCAACACGACCGACAGCTTTGTACACACACACATCACTACCCTCACACACACAAACACAACAACACACACACCATGGTGGCGGAGTACGGGCCCCTCAGCCTCCCCCAGGATTAAAAAAACATACCCCACGTTTGCATTAAACACACACCACACACCACACTACTTCAACTCATTCACAACACCACCACACACAATCCCATACAACACTCTAACACCATCACCATCAATGCCATTCCTACTCTTCCCTACTCCACAAAAACCACACACACACACTCTATCCACCACATCTCCCCATACACCAACCACACGAGTGGAGGGCAGGAATAACACTCACACACACCACATCACACACCCACAAACCACCCACACTCCCAATACACACCCCAATACCACACAACACCACTCAACACACCTCTCACAAACAACCTCACTACACACAACACAAATTAATACCTACACATACATACAACTACACACACACACACTCACACACACTCACACAAAAACACACACACGTTGAGGGCAGGATAAAATTATATAACACACTCAACACACTCAACACACACACACACACACACACACACACCACACACCACCCACACAGAGTGAGGGCAGGATAAAACACACACACCACACACACACACACCACACACACACACATCACTAACATATTCCTACTCATACATTAACACTCATAACACACAAACACACACTCACACACACACACATCAAACCACATACATCATTCCTACACATACTTACAACACACACACACACACACACACACACACCACAATCACACACACAACAACACACAACAAACCTCGATTCGCGCTCACACACACACACACACAAACACACACTCACAGAGTGAGGGCAGGATAAAAAATCTCACACACACCTTCTCACTCACACAAACAATCTTCATACCTACAACATACAGACAACACACACACCACACTACACACTCACACTCTCACACAACACACAGAGGGTGGGGGCAGGATTAACGCACACTCACACTACACACACACTCATACTCTCAAACACAAACATCTCATAGTGTGGCAGGAAGGGTTAATAACACATCACACAACACACACTCTCTCTCACATAACCACTCTCACAAGATCTCCCTATCTACCACACACCATAACACAATCATCTCACACTGAGGGAGGGCAGGTGTAATCTCTATTATATCTTCTCTCACTCTCCACTCTATATATCTAATTGATGTCCGTCTTTGTAAGGGGACTACATCACTCTACTCATCTCTCCTCTATACTTCTCTAACTCTCATCACTATCTCTCTGAAGTCGTAACTTTTGTCTTCTCTCTAACTCTCTCTCACTACAACTCATCACCTAATATATCACTATCTCACTGTGTGTGGGCTGGAAGTTTTCTCTCTCTAACATATATCAATCTATATCTATACTCTATCTATATATACTATATATAACATTTATCTAATGATGTAGTCTATGTATGTCTTATATATATATATATATATATCATACTCTATATATCTATATATATTAAAAAACAAAAATATATAATATCTATATATTGATGTAAGTATATGTCAATGTATTATATATATATCTCTCCTATATAAATATATCTATCTATCTCTCACTATACTCATTGATGTACAGTATATGTATGTTTATATATATATCATCTATCTATATAATCTCTATATATATATGATGTCCGTATATGTCTGTATTATATATATACACTCATATATATATCATATCAATATCATCATATACTACTCTCTGAAGTTCGGGATAAGTATGTCTTCTCTATATATATACTCTCTCTAACACTCTATATATCTATCATAATCTCAATCTATCTACTCTCTAAATAGCTCAATTATCTGCTGTCCGTATCTGTATGTATTATCAGTCTCACACTCTCTATAATACATCCTCATCTATTCAATCACAATCTCTGATGATAGTATACTGTCTGTCTTATCTCTCTATTCTCATCTCTATATGCTGTCCGTCTATTCATTATCTTCTATATATCTCAATCTCTCTCTCACACTCTCTCTCAATCTCTCACACTACTCACAGCAGACCTGTCACTTGTCTTTCTTCTCTCTCTCCATCTATATCACTCACTCATTCTAACAACTACTCTCACACACACACGCTCAGTCATACCTACACATCATACTTTCTATTTCCACACTCACACACTCACTCTCACTCATCACATTTTCCTACATCTTATAGACTACACTTACACACTCACTCACCCCCCCCAACCACCATCTACTCACATCACTCACTCACACACTCACACACAACTGCAGACATACTCAGACATTCTACAAACACACACAACACACACCCAACTACACACCACTCAACACACACCACACACCACACACACACACCCACATCATACCTTACACTTCCATACAACAAACAAATCACAACACAAACACACACACACACACTACTCACACACACAAAACACACACACACACACACATCATACCTACACATTCATACTACACACAAACAACACACACACACACACACACACACACACACACACAACACATATACCTACACATACTTACAACACATACCACACAACACACAAACACTAACACACACACACACACTCTCACACACACACACACGGTGAGGCTGGATGGATATATAATGCTTTATTAGGTTATGTCTTTAACACTAGGAAAACAGCATTTTACCATTCCTGGCTCACGGCGTCCTCAAACAGTTTCGGACGAAGTGACACAGGGATGGGTAATATGCAGAATAAGCTGTCTCTAACGAGCGTAAGGTCCTTGCAAGAACCTTAATAAAAATAACTTTTTCTAAAAACAAAAACATACTGTGTAGGAGTATTCCGTTTTTCAAGACTAATTTACTTTAACTTTTCTGATTTCAGTTTTTGCTTAATACTAGTTTTCTGGTCATTTTCATTAACATCATGTCTCCACTCAAGAAGCACAAACACACCAAACACAAAACACACCCACAACACACAACACACACACACACACAAATCACACACACTCTAGGACAGTGATTTAGCACTAAAAATACGAACGCAGGACACTCATTTGCCCTATCTCACCTCCTTCAACTACCGTCTATCTCTCCCCCACCCACTGCCCTCCAAATCGGGTTCCGGATACACAAACACTACACCGGCCCTCGGCGACGGGCCCGTTTACACAACTGCAACAAAAAATAAAAATCAATACACACTTGCGGGCCTAGGCTCGCGGCGCACTGTGTTGCTCAGCATAATGCTTTAGAACATTCTCGAGTGTCCAAGTGGACACGCCCTCGTCGAGGCTGTCACGTGGGCCCAAGGAACGGTTTTCGCCAGTGTTTTCCAGGACTACTGCTCATGAAGGTTGTGTGTTTGACTGCGCTCGGTGTGACCACTGAAAAGTGAGAAAAAGTGATTGACTTTAAAACTTTAGATTGATTGGCAACAACTGTAGTGTGTGGAATATTTTGCTGTGTGAGTGGTAATATCTAATTGCTTTCTTAATGGTAATATAGCGACAGTTTGAATGATTGATCAGAAGACGCTAGTTTAGCAAACATGTTTGTTTGAATGCTTGGCGCCTACCAATGGATTGAGTCAAGAATCGAAATTTTAAAATTGCCCAGAAGAGTCTCCTTTTAATGTGGCAGCAACCAAGAAAGATAATTGACGACCATATAAATATCATGCTCGATATGATAACCTACTCGGCATAAGAAAGAAAGATAATGGCGCTGTAAAAATTAATGCGTAAAAAACCAATCAAGCAGCCGGGCTTTCTTGAATCTTCTGGAATAAGACAATTCTATCTTGGACATTATACCGAGCATTAGATACTTTTCTTAGAGGAAAACTTGTACAAGATGATGAGCGTATTTGTTTCTGTGGATGTGTGAGAAATTTAGATAGATGTAAATCGCGTTCATGGACATGATTCCTTTTTGTGAAGAAAAGCTCGGAAGGTTGTGAAATTTTAATCACGAATCCCAGGCACCATTCACTGTGTTTGGGTTATCAAGCTTGGGAATATTGCAAAAACAAACGTTTCAAAAATCCTAATACAAAGTAGCAGTCGGGGACATCCTTTGGTTAAGAAAAATGCTTAATCATGTTTACATATGCAGAAGGAGGCTTTATGCTGTCTTATACGCCTTTTACCACTTCCATAAGTTTCTAAAACTAGGAATGAGTTGGTCTGACTACTCGAACAAACGCCATAATTCTAATATCCTACTATGTTGAGTTTGTTGATTTCAGAAAAGTATGCAATACTGAAGTTGATCTGTTCAAGCTTGGCGGACTGGCAAACCGTTCGGTTCCGAACGGTTTTCTTAAAAATAGTTCTTACCTCACCTGCTTAAAAATAGTTATTTACGTCACCTGACTTTCATGCTCTGGCGGTCTTGGCAAAACCGTTCGGATCGTACGGTTGTCTAAATATTGTTCTTACCTCACTGGCTTCAACGTCTAGCTTCGCCGTTTGCGTTTTATGGCTGCCTTTGGGTGGCCGCCAATCTAACTTTTGAAAGAGATCCTGTGATTATTGATATCAGGACTCACATAAGTGCTTTGGTGGCTGCTCAGAATTTACGACGTTCCAAGCTGAACAACAAAAAATCCCCTTCACTTCTCCCACAAGCACTGTCCTGTTTATTTGCAATTTGTTTTGTGTTGGCTTGTTGGGTTTGTGTGTGTGTGTTGGTCCTTCCTATGCACGACGCCCCACCCACACCTCGCATGCACAACCCCCACACCGCGCATGCACACACTCCCCAAAAGTTTCAAAACCTTTCTAAGTTCTTACGTTAAGTTATCTCTAGTTTTAATTAGTTTTAATTTAGTTTTTTATTAAGTTACATTCAAGTTATAATTAGGTCTTAATTTAGTTCTTTATTTATGTTACCTCAGTATTGTAATTAAGTCGTTCTTTATGTACAACAAGTTGTAGGCAAGTTATCTTATAATTATCAAATAAACAATTACAATATTTGTTTTTATCTTATATAATGTAGATGCCTAATATAGTACACACACGCCTCAAAAAACTTGTTATCGTCAAGGATGTTCTTGCCTTAACGCCATTGCGTGAGATTGGACCTAGAATAGAGCTAATGAAGTTTCTTACTCTTCCTAGCAAAAGCATTGATTACAATTCTGGGTCGAGGATATGTCTTTTTTTAGGTCTCCAGGTTTATTTATTTATTGACTTCTTTCATTTTAAACTAATTAATAATCCGCATGTTTTAGTCAAATAAATGTTAATTTTAGTTCTTAAAATATTATTGCATTTAAAGGATCAAATGTATTTTTTGGTTTATTGGCGGTAGCTGGCGTGATGTTGTCTTCTTTCTGTATTTACTGGGTCAGATTTTTGTGGTGCTTTTGTTTTTGTTGCCTGGCTTTATATATTTTATAACCGTATTTAACCTGACCAGCAGCAGCAATGGCGCCAAAAAGGGCAAACAGCGTTTAAGTTCAATATCCATGAAGGACTGTGGTGCCCTTGATTAACTTGCTCCTTGTTATGGTTCTGGCATTGGATACTACGGTTGGCGTTGGCGGTGTTATGTTTTCATTAGGAGTTATTATTCTGTGATTGTATTTTATTTGTCTTTGTCTGGTTAACTCTGCTACTCTTTGTCTGCTGCAACAACCGCCCTGGATGTTACTGGTCACTTTCTCGATTGATTCACAGTGTTTTCTGATTCAATGTTTCCTGATTCTGTGATTTTCCGATCGTTTCATTGGATGGGAAATAATAATCTTTATGATTTAAAAGTTATTAATACCCATGATTAACGGCGATTAACATGTTCAAATCTGTAATATAAATCACAGCTTTAGGAGACTATTAATGACTTTGTTAAATGGGAGTCTTGCGTTAACTCATTACGTAAGCTCTTGGTTCAGTATCAATGGAGCAAAACTTCTGACTAGTTTAGTGATACAAACTATGAACCGTTTGCCCCTCACTTTTTACCTTTCTCGACCCAGCTGCGCCTTCATACCTGTTTATGATTACCTTATTAATGTCTTGCGGGCGCATCTGTTGAATCTGTGCTATGCTGATTTCAGTTCCGAGGAATGTTTTGTTTTCCCACGGTGCTGCCAAAGAATAAACTCTAATTTTTTGGGCATAATAGCTTGTTCATAAACTTCTTCATTTGTCAGGCCAGACTGTGTAGCCGCTCTGTAGATTCTAGCGATTCATCGCTGTTAGTTTTTTATTAATTTATTATTTTTATTTTTTAAAATGAGCACCGAAAAATCTATTGCCAAACCTTGTATAACATTCTGCCGTTATGGGGGCCCCCACCCCCCCCCGGGCCCCCCCCGGGGGGCCTATGGGTAGGAAATCTCAATGCTGTAAAAGCCTGTTAAATTAATACCGGCGATCTTGGCAAAACTAGACTTTGAGGATTCAGCAAAGCTAATCGCTATTGTACAGCTTCATTTGCTTCGAAAGATTTTCTAGTTAAGCAAGGAATAATTCCAGAGTTTTTAACTATGTAAAAAATACGTTTTATAAAAAATGGCTTCACTCGTAATGATGATAGGCGGTGCTGTGGTGAATGCGCCTGCTTTTAGGGAAGTAATTACGCATTTAGTAAATACGGGAGGACGGTGAGAGAAAATGGACATAAAAAATGCTATGGCGCAATAGCTGCAAGCACAAGTATTTACGATGAAAGCAGAGAATTGAGCCGTTGGATTTTATTAACGTCAAACTGAAAAAACTGGGACATGCAGGCTTCACATTTAAAGGATTGTTGATCAAGCAATAAAAGAATAATACCTTGTAACAGGCAACCAATCGAACATTTGCCCCGCCAAATTCAGTGACTTTGTATCATCCAATCAGAAAAACAAAAGACGCAAGAAATCGCGTTTTGGTCGTTGTATGACGTTGTCTATTTTGTTGCGCATCTTAGTGGCGTATTAAAAAATGAGAACAAAATCTATTATTCGCCCAAAGGATAGGGGAAGGGTATCACGCAATTAAAAAAGCTAAGCCATGCAGCAGGAGTCAGTGAACAAATCACGAGGATGGTTATCGTATACATGCGATTTGGCATATATTTATTTACTGCACCTAGACGAATACAGAGACTCACCCTTTGTTGATACAATACCGTACGACACCCATCAATGGTACCTTCTATATTTACCTTGATACGATTTGACGAAAAAGATTTATGTACGCACTCACAGTCATTGACATAGCTTCAAGGATACAAAGATGCGGAAACCATGAACACAAAAGAGTGCTTCTGCTGATGCTGTCGCTATACAAACTATATACCAACGGGCCGCTAATTACCTCGCATGATTCAAGTCGAGGATGAAAGATATTTAAAGGTCGTGAAGGAATCTAATTATTGTTAAAAATAGAGTTACCTTTAAAAGGGGCATTCCAGAGTTCATAGATCAAGGCTTTTGTTGAAAACTTGAACAACAGTTAGCCGATAGATTTTTTTCTTTCCGTATACAGCGAGTTATTGACATTTCATCGCAACACAGAATGGGTTAGAAGGCTTGCCCTCAGTTTTGCGCGCATGACATAATGAACTGAATTTAAAGGGTTAAAACAGTACTAGCAATCATAAAACAAATCAATAGATGTTGTTTGAAGACTCCTGTTCATCCAGCAAACTATTTACCGTTTGGTTTAAAAGGGTTAAGGTACCTTTATTTACCGGGGGAAGCAGAAGGGGGACATCGCATTATGGGCAAAACCGATCAGTTTTGGAGTGTCGATCCATATGAAAATAAAAAGGTATTGTAAATAAATGAATCCGCCCGTGTATTATTTACGAGAAACTGACTAACAAAACTACCAGCTCTCAAAGATCTTTTGTGAAGAAGAACTGCAGATAATCCCACCTGACTACAGTTCGCTTTCAATATTTTACGGGTCTATAATGTCCCTACTGCATATGAAACTTGGATTAACCTAACAACACGTTTTGTGTTTGTTCTAGATATTGTCTTCTTTGGTACATACCGTTTTGTTGATCCTTGTAGATTAGATCGCAGTTTACGTTGTCATGATGAAAGTCTTACTTGCAAAAAATGATTTTTGTAGTTGTATGTGATAGTTTGACGGCACAACATCTGCGAGATATTCCTTTGCTTTTTTGATCGTTTTCTCCTGGCTCGAAATACTGTACATTTTTTTATTAAACCCAACATACTCCTTGATCACCTTTCCAGTTAATTCAACTTTCATTTTCCTAAACACCTTCATGTTAGTAAATTGAATGAAAAGGCGAACTTA
Source organism: Conus ventricosus (assembly GCA_018398815.1). Taxonomy (NCBI): domain Eukaryota; kingdom Metazoa; phylum Mollusca; class Gastropoda; order Neogastropoda; family Conidae; genus Conus; species Conus ventricosus. The sequence goes on from JAFLJL010001992.1 coordinate 26,071, forward strand.
GGGTAATCGGATGTGTCGTTACATCCTGGTGCCCTTTAGCTACTTCTATTTTCCATGTCTTTATAGATGTCTTCAGTAAGGATATCTATTAACAAAACTATCTGTATCTGTGTAAAGTACTTGGACTTGGATACGAGGTTTAAATTAGTATAAAGAAAATTCTACATCAAAAGCTTTGATAATTCGATAAAAAGTAAACCCAATCAATACAGGTTTGCATATGCTACGATAATAGAAACCTTTTTTTTTTACATATCACAATTTATAGAAATTTTTTTATACACCCCCTCCCTCAGTACTATCTTTACAGACTCCTGTTCTTGCGTTAATGCTTTATTTGCCGAAGTACAAGCCTACAAATAAAATTGTCTATACATTTGTCTGAGTCCTACCGTCATTACCGGATCTATCGCTTACGACACATAGCTCATGCCTCCAGATTACTGTGATCAAGCTCATCTTGTCGTATTGCTTGAAAGTGTGTCTCCTCTCCCACAGTCAATCCACCCCATTGTTGAACATCAACTTCAGCTCAAAAGATGCTGCATGTATCTTATCTGATTGGCACCATGACGATCCGCTCGTTTAGAGATTTAGCTATTTTCTTTCGTGTCATCTCATTCGCCTTAACCACGATTGCAGACAAGATCCGTGTACTCACTTCCATAAATTCTATATTTCCTATCCTTGTATCTCCCAGTCCACTTTTATATCGATCATTGCCAGGGACACACATTCCTCCACCGATGTAGAATGTTTTATATACACGAATTGTCGAAATCATGACTGGCTTCCATCCTACACCCAGAATGTAGTTAGAGCTCAACACCGCCACTCAATGTGAGCCACTCTAACGTATAGTTAGGTCAGCACGTAACGTGTGAAGCTCTCGCATCGCTGTTTATGCTATAACCTGTCTTAGAACTGACGTATGCTTTCATGCAACTGCTAAATAGTGTCTCAAGCGGGTATCTTTATGTGTTTAGCTGCAAGAGATTCTAAATTTGTGCGAACTATCATTTACGCAACTGACGCCCCGCACGATCGCCTAGTACATCGGCACTTTAAAACTGTCACACACTGTGTTCAATGCGACTTTGGTGCTCACACCCTAAACAAGACCCCGAATTGTATATACACATAGCCCTAAAGTGGTATGCCTCCACTTGTTTTGTACGGCAGTAAATTTGCTGTTGTTTGGCGCGTAATGGACAAATGCCGATTTGCGACATTGCCCATCCATTAATCACACCTGTATGGTTTGCATTATATATTTACTTACAACGAATTGGTTCCCCCGTCTCCCGACTCTCCCTTCTACCCCTTGGAACCCGCCTAGGCGTCCTCTCTTGTACTCATTGTTGGTTGCTCTTTACAGTAATGTGTGCGGTAAACGCCACATTCTTATTCCCTTCATCATGGATTCCGTTTTAATCATCTGAATCATGGAGGACTATAGGCCTACACTCTTCCATCTAGCATGTACTCACACGTATACACTTTAAGCTATATACGCTTCCGCATATCTCATCACCCGGGAGCAGATCATCCGAGGCGCAAGGATTCCACCAAAAGCGTTAATGTTTCATGGAGGTCTTACTATAATTTTCTAAGCCGTCCTCAACAAACATACATCTGCCATCAGGTATGAATCATGATAGCTCCCATCGTTTTTACACTCTAATTTGACACGCATCTTGAGTTGCTGGTAATCGGAATCACTGATGTCCTTTCCTTCTATGGGACTAGAAGAAGAACGAGCCTCCTATAGGAGGGAAGTGTATCTTCGTCAAACCTTTCCAACCTGGTCATGTACTCGTAAGGGTAAACACCCTTTTAACAATGGGTGGGTCAAAATATTCTTCCGTTATTGGCAGGGCTTTAAGGACAGAGATAGTGATCTAACGAAACCCATTCATGTGTGAAGCATTGAATTCATAAAAAAGATCATGTTATTCATAAGAGGGAAAACAATGTACGTTCGATGAATGTGAATGCTGTTCCCTGATGGCATCGCCCCATGTTTCATTTAAGATGAGAGTCGTAACCTGCTAGTTTGTGAAAGAAGATGGGCAGCTTCCATGTATTTGTACCAAACTTTAGTTGAAGATTGCATTTTACTATTGTGCTGCTCCTCTGAACTTTCCACTAATGTGATCATGGTCTCTTACTTTTGGATTGGCTTTTCACTGAGTTCTAAACACACAAATCCAACATGTGTGGCTGAGTTCATACTGTTGTTGGTTATTCAGGCGTCATCATGTATTTTCAGATAAATTCAAGATTATTAGAACAGTCATACGCACTTGCTGCATGCGTTTAAGAAAGTATTCTGCAGCATTAGGCCATCTATATAATTCTGGTGCTGAATGAGCGCCATCGTACCTGACAACAATGAAGGCAAATGATCAAATCTGATGATTACTCATTACGACTGTTTTTCGAAGTTTTTGTTGGCGCTGGCCCTTCATAAGGATCAATAAGCGATTCGAAGTTCTGCTCGTAAAAATGTATGGAGAATTTGCATCCGTTTTCAAGTTTTAAAACTAACTTTACTGACCTTCTGGGGGCGTAATTAGTTCTGTTTTACAGCAATGGGTCCAATACAATTTTTCTTATGTTCGCTTGCGGCTCTTGAACAGAGGGCATTCTTGTTAATCTTTTTTCTACAGATTCTGGTTTGTGCCCATCTTTGAAGTTATGCTGCATTAGTTTACTATTGTTTAGTATATTGTGAAATGCGGTTAGCCACCGATGGTGAAAAATCAGAAGTAGTCAAACATGATTTTTGGTCTGGTCGCCAAGCGGTGGGCCCCGTGATTGGAAACTTTAATCGGCACAAATTTGTTTCATCATCCTGTGTAGTTCATTATTATACAGTTATCTGGTTTGTTTTGTTCTTTCAAATATCAATGGTGTCCACGCTTACAGGAAAGGATTTTCCACTAAAGTTAAGGTCATTGATGTAAGTCTGATAGTTAGTTACTTCTCTGCGTTTTGCGGACGTAATTAATGCAGCCTTCGAGAACACACCACATAAATACATTTGTTGTCTGTATTCTTTATGTTTAGAACTGCTTTTTTTGCAACTAATGCTGGGGGGCAGCGGAATGTAAGCGCCTTGCAACAAATCGGCGCCATACTTAGACTGTTTTTATTGATCTCTAAGAATTCGCCTCTCTGGACCAACCAGAGCCTCTCATTTTGGGCTTCTCGGCGTCACCATCAAACGGTTTGTAAGCAGCTGGTCTGCCCATCCGGCGTGTTGAGTCATTAAGAGAAAGAATAGTCTGTTGTTTAGTTGAGACCCAGACTTCTAGATTTTCTTCATTTATTGTTACATAGTCGATTAAAAACAGCTTACATTACTTTAATGGCGGGTCTATTGTAGGATTACCTGGAGCTTGTGAAATAGCAAGACCAACACCTTGCATGTACGATTTGCTGGATCAATGACTTCTAAATCAATATCATTTCAGTGCGCTTTATAATAATCTTGCAGTGCTTCCAAACAATGCGTCTGGACCTTCATTTAATTGATCCATGCTGAAGTTTCTTGTCTAACTCAAAATATTTATTTAAATCAAAAAAATAATTAATCAATATCGTTGGTCTTTTTGTGTTTAGCTCATAATATCTAAAGTAATAATAACACCCTTTGGCGTTGTTTAATGTGAGCTGTTTAGAGCAGAGTTTAATTGTTTCGTTTACTTTTTTTATGCATTCCTTTTTTTTATCTGATCGGGGTCTGGCGGTCTGAGAAAAACTTGTCATCGCCTTTCTTTGAAGATCAAACTTTTGTCTTTTGTATAGTCATCAAAATCGGCCTTGTAAAAGAGTAAATTCTTCATCGTGATGGTTGAGGTCCGCTAGTGCTTTGTTTATATCAGCTTGAAGGAAACTATGTTTAGCTGTTATTAGTTGATCCATGGCTGTGTGCTATTTGGGAGTTTAGCTTTTTTTTTTTTTTGCTCTTGCAGCACCTACGGCTATCGAACACAGCCGAGAGCTTAAAGACAAACGACTAGAGGTAAAGATGCGGGTGCAGCCTGTGCTGATGTAGTGAACAAAAATCGTTCCTGCTGATGCGGCGCTTATAGTTGCATGCTCCAGTATTAATTCCATGTAACAGCAGTTAAAGGCAGCAGAAAATTCCTTCGTTGGGGATTTGCTGTATTTTGAAAGGTCTTGCTTGTTTTTGGGGATTTGTGTATTGTTGGTTATTTAAAGGTTTTTATGAGGGGGTTTCTTATAGCAGCGGAATTGCATACTATCTTTCTTTAGGTACTCTGGTTAATGCTGAAACAGACATGCTTTTTTAAAAAATGAAATAATATGTAGTATTCTATTTGTCTAATCTGTCTTTGAATATTCAGCTGTGTATCAATTAATAAAAACAAAGGTACATTAAGCCGGTTTATCGGCTTCTTTTCTTTCTCAATTTGAATGTTTACGTCTTTAACCGTTCTCCCCACTTCCTGGCATGATTATCCTCTGTTGACCTTATGGGTCATGCCAATAAACCATATTTTGATGTTAATTAATCATAAGCCTAACCACGGTGAAGGTGTAGTCTTTGACGCAAGGTCTGCTGTTGAACTTCTACCCCTCCGACCCCCAAACAATTTTTTCTTATTTCGTCAAAATGATGATAAGGTCTAAGTCAGCTAGCATAGATTTGGTTAGGACTACCATCAAATGTACATTGCAAGTTCGTTATTTGTGGATTTAAAAAATTTTAACTTGCGCCTTGAAAATGGTTCTTCATCTGCTCACAGCAATTAAAAACCTTTTTAAGCGCGTTTTTGCTGGGACTACTAAGATTTAAATTTACAGATAGCGTCTGCCCCTGCTTTTAGGTTATGTTGATGGTTGGCGACGTTTTCGTAATATATTACTATATTGTGGACTTATGGTTGCCCAATCAGCCTTGGATATTTTAGAGTTGCTAACAACATCTAACCTCTAACGAGGATGTCAGAAATGCGGTACTTTGCTTCGGTGTCGGTTGATTGATAATTCAGTTTGGTGTCATTTTAAAAGTTAGTTAGTATGACAAAGCTGTCTTTTTATGCCCCTTGTAAGGCATGGGGCATGCGCTTTTAAACTACATCACAAATCTAGGGGAAAGAAAAGCGATTTCCATACGCTTAACTGTACAGCTTAAAGCCTTTTTTGCTGCCTTTTGCACATGAGGCGAGTTGGCGCCGATTCTTAAGTTTTTGTGCTTCTTCATTGCCGATTCCTTGATACGCAAGATCTGTCCCTTTCATTCGCGGTTAGCAAAGATCAGAAGAGGTTAAAAATTTGTCTGCATTGTGTAAAGAAAATAATCTTTCCCCTCAAGTTTTATATGAAATTTTCTTAACGATTGCACGCCCCAAATTCTGACAACTGTTTGATTGGGTCTGTTGGTTGAAGTCGAGAGTTCTATTTTGTTGAAAGTAAGCCGTGCAGAGCCTGGCTCTATCAAATAATCCGTCTACTAGGTCTGGAAAATTGACAGTAGAAATTGGATCCGATCAATAGTAGTGGATTATTTGGAACAGTAATAATTCGTTTATTTCCTTGTAGCCACGGGGTTTTTCTTTTCGGAGCTTTCTTTGCGGGTCAAGAATCGAGCCTTATACTTGTGACATTTTTATAAACAACATAAAAAGTTAATTATTTAAAAACATGCGGGAATTGACTTGATGATTTGATATTGATCCTGTAGACGCCCACATGGTTGAAAGAACTCTTTGGACACAGCATCGCTCGGAGACTCATTGGAGGAGAACTAGCTGAAGGGGAGCAAAGGACGTGAATTAAAGAAGTAAAGTCAGATCATTATACCAAAGTTTAGAACTAGAACTCTGAAATATTTACCTGTGATTTTGAACTAAATGATAACCATTTGCTTTTTAGAAACGACAAAGGAGAACGTGTTCCGCTTACGGAATAAACGTGACGCATCAAAGTTTCGTAGGATGTCTACAATTAAAACAAAGGCTCTGTGAGCGAGCAGAAGCAGAATCGACTTGGCTTTACTGAACCAAAATTAGGTCGGATGAAGTTGCTAAAGTTCAAAAACGAAACAAAACCTCCCAACAGATAACCAAATACAAAACAGCCGCCACATGAAGATTTAGTTCAATCAGTGGACGTTAGTAAGAAATACAGTAGCAGGAACTCATGGAAGAAGAAGAAAAACAGCATTAAATACTATTGCACGAGCCGCCGCTACGAACTTGACGAGATTTATTAGCCCTTGAAGGGCGTACTTTAAACAACCTCAAAGGCGAATTAAAAACATGTAGCAAAACTGGTGAACTAGTGGGCCATTTTAAAAGAGAAAAAGGAAAAAATAATCGCTTAGACTGACGGCCGAAGCGTAGGGCGTGTTATTAAGAAAGAATAGCCCAAAGACTAAAAAATCTTGAGCAAGAAAGTTCAGCAAGACTAGAAGCGCGACTACTAACCGAGACAATACGAACTCATGTGATAGAATAGAGAACTATCGAAAATTTGTTTATGAAGACTCAAGCTAGCAGAACGAATCGAACGCTGTTTAGAGAGCAAGGAGTTCACTGTAGCAGCGTTATAACAGCCTTAGGATTTGCAATAAGTACACTGGTGATGGCTATTACAGGCGGTGGTGGGAGGCATAGGCAGTGCTCCATCGCCATCTCCTGATAAATCTGGAGATAAAAAAAACTTAACTTGATCATTTGCGAGTTTATTAAAAAAAAATTAGTGGTAAAGCTATAGACTCTTTACAGGTATATTAGGAAGTATTGTTTAGCTGGCTTTTGTCTACTGCAGTGCAAAGTAGTTGGCTTTATGGCGAAGCACTTAAGGGCATTAGTTTCTTAATAGTTGGGTTACTATTTTAGTAAGCTAATGGGACCAAGTAATCTAGGCCAGTTAATCCAAAACAAGTGCTGTCTTTTCATATTCATGGGCAACGCGAACAAAGTCCACGTCTTAACAGTCTATGGGCTTTGGACTCGGGGATTGGATGACTTGATTCTTGGTGGGTTTTTTTATTGTTTGGAATATTACTGGCTCAGTGAAATTTATATCGTGTTTCCCAACCTTGTTCTTTACCTGCTACAAGGATTTCATTGTTTAGTTTATTTATTGTTCTACTGGAGTCTGTAGGTCAGCAGGCAGATTGATAACAGTGAACAGGCAAAGTATACTTTCGATCTTGCGTATTGTAAACATGTTGGTACCTTTTGATTCTTGAAGGTAAATCAACGGTAAAATTATATGGCGTCCTCTAAATTGCTAAGTATTGTTTTTGGTGCCATCAAGGCCAGTAGAAGAATCAGTTTATGTCGGTCTCGCTTGTGCTTGCGATACCTAGCTAAACACCAAACGTGAAGTACAAATAGAGCGTTTATTCGTTCTATTCACGCTTTAGTTTTAAGCCCTCCGAGTTACTGTCTAAGTGAAATGTTGTCATGCTGTTTTTATGCTCTTGCTCTATGGAGCCGAGTGAACAGTCGGGCCTGAAGTAGAAAGTCGTATAAGGAGGATCCCAGTAACTAGTATACTTTTTGTGCACGCCCCAAAAATAAAGGGTGCCTAAGCCAGGATTAGATCCGATTTTGGCTAAAGTCCTGTCTTAACGTTAATTATTGATTTCGTTACAGATTTTCAAAGCCTTCATGTCTATTTCTGTTGCTGGAATGGATTAACGGTTTGTCATTTGGTTAATGGTGCTGCAGTTCAGTCAAAATACGTCTGAAGGGGTATAAAAAGGAAAAATCTATACAGCCCTCATCCAAAGGATCAGGATTGTTTAATGATCTGCATTCGATATCCACACCCAGTTGATGCACAAAACACAGCATAAGTTTAACTGGTTCTGTTTAAAACTGCATCGGATGACTAAACCACACTTTCGCGATTGTTTTGTCTTTTTAATAGGGGGGGGTTAAGATATCTGCTTAATGGAGTACTCACCTTTTTATGTGAAAAAGGGACAGTCTGGGTCACAGCAATGTTCACGAGTATAGTTGCTATTTTTAGATTGTGTGCGGCCCACAGAAATTTTGCATCTTTAGGTATATTTGAAGCACTCATTTTATTTTGTTTAAAAATGTTTGTTAACAATAACAACTCAAGACGTTCTCCGTCTTATAGGATCATGCCTATTTGATAACGATTGGCGGAACCAAAATGGTCGCACTCCATGGATATTTCTACAAGTCGTATTGGTTTATATAATGAAGCCAAGGGGAATAACAAGATCTATAAGTTACCTATCAGGGACCTAAATTAGGCAGTTAACAATACCTGATGGTTATTATGGGTTTTGATCCACTAAAAGAAGCAATGATAAATTCGACATTATCTCAACTTAACACGGCGAATCTGGAAACAATGTTAAAAATTCAAGCCCTGATAGAAGTATTTACTTTTTTGATAGAGAGCTAGCTTAAATGCTAGGCTTTACAACTAGCAATCTACACTCATAGTTTTAAGTACTGACCTGCGCAGATCCAGATGAAACTACGTTTGAGGGTGGAAAGTCGCTCAATCTTGAATTACATTCATTACTCTATGTTCTTTTAGATGAAGCTGAGCCACTGCTGTATACTTATATGATGAAGCCCTCAACTTGTTTTAAGAGCTTCGTCCGTCAGGGAAAGCTTGCATTTGCGATTATGAAAATATACAATTCTCTAATTTACAGTTTTAAAAATTAGCTTGTGGGAAAGGTCGGTCATTTGTAATAAAAATCACATGACAAATGGGGAAGACGTAAAATGTGATAACTGGCCATTGTTTTGGAATTAAAATATAAGTTGTACTAAAAAATGTCGCGTGAGGCCAGATGAATCGGGAGTTACATTGCGCCTGTGAGGTGTATAACTTTAGAATTAATAGACTTGAGACGTGCGGACTTTGAACAGAATGGTGAGTAGGCGCCTTTGTATGGTGTTGAGTACACTTAAAGATGGTGATTATAAAGCAAAGAGGTTTGGCGGACAGCAAAAAGTTTCTAAACTCAGAACAGTGCGATATGAAGGCAAATATTGTGGCCAGTATGATATAATATAGTTCCGTGAAAACTGACTAATGGCATCTTAGATCCATATTTAGATGATCGTGAAATAAACTTTGAATTAATTAAGCCCATTTACATTTTTTAGCGTCAAAAAGTTTCAGAAAAGCATTCAACTCTGCCTTTACACGTAAGTCTTATGCCGGACAGACAATAGTCGGAAAGAGATTGAAATAACGCCGTATGGGAAAAACAGTTACATCCTCCACCAGAAAAGAAACGGTTCTAAAGGAAAGCTTCTTCAAAATTACAGTTCTTTCCCGCACAAAATTAGGAGACAAGTTACATGATATTTGAATTTGTCTTAAAAGATAAGGCAAGAAATGGAGCTGTGGGCGTCAGTGACGAATCTTATGGAGGAATGTCTGATTAGATGCAAAACTTAGCGTTGAAAAACTTTAAAGTTTTCCGTCGTTGTTCCTTCACAACGGGTGAGGTGAGGATATAAGGTCTAACTATCAGCGACAACCAAAATTAATATAGGTATAATTAGAATCGATCTTACAGGACTAATTGGCAATTAATCTTACCACTTTAGACCTATAGGATTTGATTATATGAACAGTTTTAACAGAGAGCATGATAAAAACAATACTGGGATTAGATTATAAAAATTCTTATATGAAACTATGGAGCAGTTTAAACTTTAGAAAAAAACCCCTCACATTGTTCATTAAATTGTGGACAATGGTTGTGGATAAAACAATATTTTCCTCAACCTGTTACAAAACAGTTTATTTTATTCGTTTTATTAATTTTGATACTATTTTGATTTTTTTTGGCCCTACTCTTATGGTAAAAAGTCATATCATGATAGAAGGCTTATATGGTCTGATGATAACATATTTTTAGTTAAATCCTAGCAATAAACTGAGTGAAGTGTCTAGAACGCTTTTTTATAATGTTTGAAAGGATCGCAGACATATTTTTATAGATGGACTGTTCCGCAGAAAGAGACATAGTTAACAGAGAAACCACTTTGTCGGAAACTAGCCTTTAGCGGAAGACATGCTGGGATAAGTGTGTGGTTTTTTTGTCAAAATTATAACTCAGTTTTAAAAGACTTTAGAGAACAGTTAAAGACTGTAGTTTTATTTCACATGAAAGACAGAGATGCATTTGATGAATGTTTGCGTGAAAATGATGTTATTGAAAATGATCAGGAAAAACATAGGATTTAAGCAAAAACTGAAATCTGAAAAGTTTAGTAAATTAGTATTTGAAAACGGATAATCCTACACAGTATGTTTGTTTGTAGATAATTGTTATTTTTTGGTTATTGAAGTCTTACTTGTTAGAGAACAGCATTTTACCAATCCTGGGTCACTTCGTCCGAAACTGGTTGAGGACGAAGTGAGCCAGGATTGGTAAAATGCTGTTCTCAACCCTCAATAAAGATAATTTTGACCTGACTTCACACACACACACACACACACACACACACACAACTGAAAATGTGAGTATCACTCGCGGTTATACATACCCGTATCAATCTGCAAGTTTGAAGGGGAAAAAGCGAGCGAGCGAGCGAGGAGAGAGAGAGAGAGAGAGAGAGAGAGAGAGAGGAGAGAGAGAGAGAGAGAGAGACAGAGAGAGAGAGAGAGGAGGAGAGGAGAGGAGAGAGAGAGAGAGAGAGGAGAGACGGACGGACGGACAGACAGACAGACAGAGAGATTTGCAAAGAGAAGATTGAGTACCTACAGATGATACACATCTACTTGAGACAGAGAAAAGGATCAATGACCTCATTTCAACCACAGCAAGATACAGCGTTGACATCAATGACCTCATTTCAACCACAGCAAGATACAGCGTTGACATCAATGACCTCATTTCAACCACAGCAGGGTACAACGTTGACCCGAAGTATGTTGTGCACCATGTGCACAGCGGTGCTTCTTTTTGCCTGTAAACATCCCTTCCCCTCCTCCCCCCCCCCCCCTTCCCTTTCCCCTTCGTGAGAAATATGACAATTCATTGTACCTGATCTGACTTGTATATTTGTGGGATGATACAACAAATGAATAAATAAATAGATAAATAAATAGATAAATATATATATATATATATGAATAGTAAACAAATAAGAAAACAGATACACGAACAAAGAAATAAAGAAAGAAAGAAGTAAAATAAAATCAAATAAAATCGGACCAGAAGGCAATCCCACGCAAGTATTTCAATGATCGAACAGAACTCGTCAATTGAGGACGACGTGTGTGCATTTTGTGCTAGGTTGGTTTATTTCGAACGGTCACGTAAAAACTGTAAGAATTGCATTCGTGTATATTTCATATCAATAAAGCAGCAAAAAGAAAACAAAGAAAAACAACAACAACAACAACAACAACAACAACAACAACAAAAAAGAAAACGATCGTGATAGTCTTCTGAGTGGCATGCCAGTATGGTCACGGCATTGACAGCGTTATGCTTAGCCATGCCTCAGCCATGCCCACGTTCCGGGGGAAATACACCCTGAGGAGAATGAGGACGAATGAGTCACGGATGTTAGTGCGCTCACTGGCGTGGTCCCGAGTCACCACGTGTTGCTAAAGACAGCTCAATCGCAAGTCAGCAAAACAGTAGTACAGCCTCAAAACACCAGTATGTAGCTCACACAGAAGTAGATATTAA
>JAFLJL010001993.1:0-29818 GCA_018398815.1 Conus ventricosus
CAAAAAAGCATAAGGGAATAGGTTGTTAAGAAACTAGAAAGTTAGACCATTGCCCTTATCAAAGAATGAATACACTGTGCGTTCCTGGTGACATCTATTATTTGTTGAAATTAATCTTATTTGAAAATGGCACCACTTGACCTTCTCTCCACTGAATTAATGTACTCAGCCTTGATGATGTTGCAGTTGGTAGAGCGCCGGACTCGTGATCCTGGGGTTGCGGGTTCGAATTTCGGTATAGGGGGATTTTTCCCTCGGAGTTAACATTGGTTCTGACTCCATTCCCCATATAGTCGTTCGGATGGGACTATAAACCGAGGTCTAGTCTGTGTCACATGCACTAAGATCATACACGGACTCTAAAGATCCCGATGCTCATGTCCTAAGATGAAGCACAGTTTCTAAGACTGACACAGTAAACTCAGTTTACAATCACATTTATTCAAAAATGAAATAGACCACAGCATGCAGCATTACCATTAAAAAAAGCAAGTAAATTGATAAACAAATACAACAAGTGCATGAAATAAAACCGCCACACACCTACCAAGGAAAGAGTTTGCCAATATGTGTGTAGGAACAGTGGGGATGACAACAATGAGTGCACAGAAGGGTTTAGAATATGCTGAAGTGGAAAAGGGGTTCCCCCACCCTACAATGGAGGGCAGGGGGTGGGGATTGAAAGATTCATCATGGAAAAACTGTACAGCCACATTTGATAAAGGAACAGTTAGAGAGCTGTCACCATGATTTTTTTAAGAGGGTGGAGGTGGGCAGAGGTGAGGTGGGAAGAGCAATAAAAAGATTTAGAATAGGAAATAAAAGAAGGTAGATGAGGCTCTAGGTGTGACATAGGGGTTGGGAAAGGAAGGGGCAGAAATAAGGTAAAAGGTGGGAATGAGGGAAGATAGCAGGTAACAAAGAGTGAACAGTTGCAAGTCTCGGGGGTCATAAAGCTATTAAAAGAGAAGAATGTAGCATTCAGAAAAGAAGCAAAAAACAAGCAGTATTCACATAGAAAGATTGCCATTAGACCCGACAGATTGACAGCCATCCTTGAGGCAGACAAGACTTGGCCATGCTAAAAATGTTGGCCATCCTGCATAATTTCTTGATCTCAGGAAATTGGGGGAGGTGGGGGTGGGGGGGGGGTGAAAGTTCAGAAGAAATAAGAATCTCCTGGGGGAGGAGGGGGGGGGGGGGAAGGGGAAGAGACCACACTGAATGGCAGCAAGGGTCCACTCTGCACAATGTGTACATTTCCACTAGCAGGTATCCATATTACATGGAGGGATAGATGGTGGACAAATACAATCAAATGTGTGGTCTATGTGAAGGAAATGCTTCTTATGCTGTTTACATGTGAAATGGCTATGATCAGTTACAGTGCATTGGTGGCACACGAAAAAGGTGTAAATAAGAAAATCATAAATAAGAGACATAAATATAGTCATGCTTAGGGATGCTAACCGCTCCCTTTGCGAGTCAGGGAAAAAAAAGGAAACAGAAATACATTCATTTTAATGCACACAAGTACACATACATATGTCGCCAAAGCAAGAAACACACGACAATTTTTTTTTAACATAAAAAGTAAGCAAAAATGGAAAAGATATGATTTGACAGTGGTTTGCAGAAATGAGAACCACTGAGTTGAACACTGAAAATGATACAAGGACAGCATGTTTGAAAACATTTTTGTGTGTGACAGTGGATTGTCACTGGGACTGAGGTGGACTCTGTTGTCCAGTAGTTGCCCAATTCATGCGTGCACGGTGTTGTGCAACAACTGTCGCTTTGTCCACTTGAGGAGCTGTGTGGCTCAAGGGTGGTGGGACAGCGCAGTTGTACTCTTGCTGTGCCTGCTTTGCTCTTTTGTAGCTAGGGTAGGTGAGTCTTAGCAGAGTCACAGCTTCAAACAAATCGGTGATGTAGTCTGCAACACAAAACGGATGTCACATTATGCCTTTTCTGAGATGAAGTTGTGCTCCTGGCAACTTGCCCAGTTTAATGAAAACATGAATCAAAGAGTTGAAACTATAACAACAACAAACCTCAAGTAAAATGTTTGACCTCTTGAACAGTTACAGTGAAGAAAATGTTTGTCAGACTCAGCATAGCCCAGGTAATGTGCTAACAATTCAACAGTCTGAAACAGAAACCAAGTAACAGTGGCAATAAACAAAAGAAGAAAAATGTCAATATTTGAACAGTCTCATACTTCTACTTTGCTTCTCCTTGACTGCTATGGGTCTGCAGCACCCTTTGCTGATTTTGGTCTGGCAATCTTCCACTGGAGGTCACCATCATCAGTCACAGCCTGTTTGCGGCCAGCATTCGCATTGAAATGCATTGCAGCAAGCAGCAGCCTGTCCACAAGAAATAATATGAAGTTACTGGAAATGCACAGAACAGACATTAGTTATTTGTCCATATTCAACAGAATGAAAGCGAGACCACTTGTATTATGGCAAACTTGAACATGTTCTATTAGTAAATTGTATGGAACCCCCCCCCCCCCCCAAACACACACCTTTTTATGGATCCCCCCTTCCTTGTTATGGATCCTCCCCTCCCTTTTTATGCCACCACCCCCACCCCCTCCCCTCCCATTTACTTGTATCATAACGAAGGCTATTCAGCTTAGCGCAGATTTCTCTGGAATAAACTGTACTGCAATTGCACACTGACACTTAAGTGAAGTGGTAAAGCTTTGGGGGAAAGTGGCAGATAACAGCATGGTAGGACTCTAGGCTTGCTGTCTGAACATCAGGCGACAACATCCCCATGTCTCTGAGGAGGAACCTGTTGCAGATGATGCCTTTCAGTATCTGATGTCGACGTGTGTCTGACATAACAGAAGAAATCAGTGTTGGTAAACGAAAATATCGGTAATTAACTGATTAAAGCCATCAGAAATATGAGTGATGAATATGGGACAGGCATTGTGCAGTATTTTACCAGTTTTAATCTAATGTGCTTATGGCAGTTCTTTGATCATGAAATTGAGATAATGCGTGAAAAAATTCATACCTCAGCTTCTTGGTACATGTGTTTTAGTTTTGAAATTATTTTACATTTTCTCAGTTTCACAGAAATTAAGCCGTTCAATTTGAAAATAAATGCAGATCCTGTAACAAAATATTAGATTGCACTTTTTCACGATCAAATGATGTAATGTCTGTTCTATGTTCATAAGGTGAGCATGGCATCCACTGTAATGTGCCGTCTTAAATTGTTTTCTCTAGAAAGGAAGCACAATGTGTTATTGTTTTCTCTAGAAAGGAAGTACAATGTGTTATTGTTTTCTCTAGAAGTTAAGTACAGTGTGTTTACCTGGTCTGATCCAGGCTGGAGGTTCCAGAGGGCCATGCAGACAACTTGGGAAAGTCCCCCCATGTCCTTCATGGATGTCTGCAATGTGGTTGACCATCGACAGCCATTTGTCCTTCACCTCTTGTTGTCGGTTTGGGCCTTCAGGAGTTGATGTGGAGCACCAGTACGTGTGCCTCTTTATGCCTTTACACCACAGGCTAAGGCAAGCATTTCGTTTGGACTTGCCTGCAGTGTCAAGTTTCTTCCCAACACCTGAAACATGTGTGATGAAAAAAATTATACAGAAATTTTCAGCAGTTTCCATTACAGTTGGGGGTCAATATGTTCTCTCCGCACTGATTCAGCCTTAGCACCTTCACCCACAACTTTGAAAGGCATGTTTCAAACAGAAAAAAAACAAAACGTCACTACACCAAAACAGTTAAGTGCTTTAACGTGGGGATGCAGATGTCTTATTCACCAAGAAAATCTTGCCGACACTCCATAGTTCAAGAGATTTCAGCTGTGGAAAATTAGGTTGTAAACCAAAGCTTGTTGGTTAGGCTTGCTAGCAAATACAATAGACATGGAAACACATACAGCTTGGTCTTTGAATTAATATTATCAGGTGGTTTTGTCATTGGTTGCATGCATGCAGTCCGTAGAGTATCTTTTTTTTTCTTGAAGTGTGTCACATGCCTCTCCTCTTCATGACTATGCTTTCTTTCCTCCTTTTTTTTTCTTTTCCTATCATTTTTCTCCTTCCTGCCCCACCCCCATCCTCCATTTCTATTGTAACTTGCTTGCTTTACTATTTCTATCTTGCTCTCCCTCTCTTTTGTTTGATGAATCAGTCAACAGGTTTTTATATATTTCATTTGTTTATTTCAAACGCCGCACCAAAGACATTTATGTTCCGTCATCGGATGACGTACTTTCGATAGTGTGCTTCTGACGTAATAACACAGACTTAACGTTGCGTCATTTTAGTAGGTTTTAGCTAGCAGTCAACTGTTCTATTTTCTTTCTTTTAACTATGACTAAGTCATCAAAAAGGTGCATTGCAAAGGGATCATCGCCGGTACATAGGATAAAGAAAACGCTCGATCCAACCCGGCAAGTAACTTTTACGTGTAGACGGGGATGCCTGGGTCTGTGGCGGAGGACCTTACTCCTTCGCTACCACGGCCAGGTCCAAGACATCCCAGGTTTCTATGTTATCTGGCAAGACCAGGACAAAGGTGGGACAATGATTTGCATTTAAAACTTGATGATGAAATCCACTCCTCAAATCCTATTTGCCTTCCGGACAGTGAGGAGCTTGCGCTCACAAAGGTGACCATTTTTTTCAAAAATGAACAAAAACTGAAAATAACTGCGTACTATTCCACATTCAAAGTTTTGATACAGGGGAAAAGTTGTATGCAGTGGGTAAGGGAAGAATTCAGAATTCTGAAAGAGCTAGTTTGAGGCCCTCTACGATCAGCACGCGGGTCGAGAGGCCTCTGTCAAGGCCATCAAATCTGTGCCTCTCCCTGCTCAGATCTTAGAGATTACACTCCCCACACTCTCGTCCTCCACACCCTTATCCACACCTTTGTCTCCCACACCCTTATCAACACCATTGTCCTCCTCATCATTGTCCTCCATTCCATTGCCCTCCACCTCATTGTCCTCCATTCCATTGTCCCCTCATCATTGTCCTCCATTCCATTGTCCTCCTCCTCATTGTCCTCCATTCCATTGTCCTCCTCATCATTGTCCTCCATTCCATTGTCCTCCTCCTCATTGTCCTCCATTCCATTGTCCTCCTCATCATTGTCCTCCATTCCATCGAAACATGCAGGCAGAGTCTGCTGGATGGGGCAGATGACTGGGAGTGCACTGCAGACCTCCCAGAATGGAAGAATCACCCAGAGATCATCAGCAAAAGTGGCATGAGACCAGACATAGCAGTCCACTCTAAGTCAACCAAGCAGCTGATCATGATCGAGCTCACGGTGCCATATGAGAACAGAATGGAGGCAGCTCAAATCTACAAGACTGAAAAGTATGCTGATCTGGCAAACAGCCTGAGGAGAGAAGGCTATCAGGTCAAAGTCCTCACTGCAGAAATTGGAGCTAGGGATTTGTAGGAACGTCTGCATACAGCCTCATGAAACAGCTCTCAGTTGCAGGGAAGGAAAAAACCAGAGCCCTGAAAGCAATGGCAGAAGCGGCAGAGAGGTGTTCAAGCTGGATCTGGTCAAGGAGGAACAAAAGTGAACCTCATAAGGCTTAATTTCCCTACAAATATCAGATGTCCCTGTGGCTCAGTGGTTAAAGCGCGAGTCATTAAGTAGAAAATGAGCATGTCCAGAGGGTCATGGGTTCGAATCCCAGCCATGGCTCGTCCCAAGATGGGAAAAAAAAGGGGCAGCAGAGGGACATCCGGAGTCATGAACCGGGTGTGGCCCAACCCCCCTAGAGTGTCAGGAGATAAGGGCCGAAACACTTGCTTGAAGGGGGCTTCTCTTCTGAGGACTCTCTGCTGCCACGCTCTCCACGAGTTTCTTTCTACTTGTCCCCACCATTAACCACACCATTGTCATCCGCACCACTGACCACACCATTGTCATCCACACCATTGACCATACCATTGTCATCCACACCATTGACCACACCTTTGTCATCCACACCATTGACCACACCATTGCCATCCACTGTCCCAAGTAATAGTATCACACCATTATCTACACCATTGCCCTCTGTCCTCCCCCAAATCAGTATCTCGACCTGTGAGGTATTGCTCCCAGAGTGTTCTAAGCCCTGTTCTTCCTTGCCTATGGAGGGAAATACTTCTGGACTTACAATGCTAACTTCATGCTTTTGCAACAACAGATCTCTGTCCAAGAAAGGACCATATCAATTCTTTACAATGAAAATAAATCAATGAAAACACTACTGACCACTGTACAGGTTGAACTCAACACTTTGAAAAGCCAACACACTCCCACATCTTCAGTTTCCACACAGACAAACATTCCACCCCAAGATACTGTGGAGGAGATTTCTATTCCTGTTTCAAATCGTTTCTGCATTGACAAAAAGATTGAAGAAACCGCTTCTCCCAGTAAATCCCGTTTCCAAATCGTGAAGAACAGAAACAAATTCAAACCAGATACTGATGATATGGTCCTTAGTCCCTCTGGATCACCTCATAAAGCCGTCAATACTGAACGATCACCTTCTGACATTTTGTCCACCCTCTCAATCCTGGACAAGGCAACAAGCGTGCTCATTGGGGACTCACTGATCAGACACATAAACCCCAGACTAATGACAACCACAGGTAAATTTCTAAATAAAATTTGTGTACCTGGGATGACAATTTCTGATCTTTTGCACTGGCTTGATACGTTAAAAGAAACAAAAAAGTTCACCATGTAACCATTCATCTGGGTGTAAACGATTGTCCGTCAGGGGCCGTTACAGAAGATACATGGGACACTCTTCTGTCCAGTGTTCGACGTGCTATCCCTGAAGCATGTATACACATGATTCTATAGTTCCTGCGATCGATGATCATAACTTCAACAACACAATTCTTCCTTCTAACAAAAATCTGTCTGCTGTGTGCAAACGCCGTGAAACCCTCTTCATTGATCATTTCCCATCATTCAGACCTCCCTCAAAACGCAACCTCTATCATGACCATATTCACTTAAACAAAACCGGAACTGCACAATTGGTTCTGGACCTCAAAACAGCTGCTGATATAAAACATTCATTAGAGAGCTCTCGTTCTCAAAGCACAGCAAGCTCTGAAAGTCATCAGCATTCAGAAATCACAGAAATGTTCAGCATGACAATTACAACACAACTTCTTTCCACCTTTCCAGTCATCACAATGGAGCGTATCGTCACTCAAACTCTGTCTGTTCACCATCCTTCCATCATCGCTCATTCCCACAAACCGTGTCTTACAGTGAAATCCCATCAACCGTACCCTGTCATGACCCTCCACTAAACGCCGCTCACCCTGATCATCCTGCATCCGCAATTCACCATGATTACTATGCATCTGCCCCTCATCCTGACTATCATGCATCCGCCCCTCATTCTGACTATCATGCATCCGCCCCTCATCCTGAATACCCTGCAGCCTCCGATCGTCATAACTACCCTGCAGCCGCCACTCACCATGACTACCCTACAGCCTCCGCTTATCATGACTACCGTGCAGCCTCCACACACCGTAACTACCCTGCAGGCGCCGCTCACCGTAACTACCGTGCAGCAGCCGCTCACCGTAACTACCCTGCAGGCGCCGCTCACCGTAACTACCCTGCAGACGCCGCTCACCGTAACTTTTACCCTGCAGGCGCCGCTCACCGTAACTACCCTGCAGGCGCCGCTCACCGTAACTTTTACCCTGCAGGCGCCGCTCACTGTCACTACCCTGCAGGCGTCGCTCACCGTAACTACCCTGCAGGCGCCGCTCACCGTAACTACCCTGCAGGCGCCGCTCACCATAACTTTTACCCTGCAGGCGCCGCTCACCGTAACTACCCTGCAGGCGCCGCTCACCGTAACTTTTACCTGCAGACGCCGCTCACCGTAACTACCCTGCAGGCGCCGCTCATTGTGACTACGGTGCAGGTGCCGCTCACAGTGATCACCATGCAGGTGCCCCTCGCCATGACTACCGTCCAGCTGCCGCTCACCATGGCAACCCTGTAGCCGCCGCTCACCGTGTGTTTCAACAGACGTCCCCTCACCGTGTGGGGCGGCGCTACAACATCTACTCGCGGTCATCAAACAGAAGAAACGACAGTCACAATTTAGACCAAGTAAATCAGTTCTGTGACTCAAGTCTTGGCCACCAAAATATGAATGTTGACCTATTTCCCGGACATCCAACTCCCTTTTCCAGCCTGCCTCTCTGTTACTCAGCAGACTGCTTTCCCCCTCTGAAGCCCCACCCCCAAATTAATTCTCTTAATTAGTAGGGGTTCGGATTGCATGTTATTCCACTCATTAGCAATCATCAGGACTTCCCTATAACTTGAGTATCTATTGTGAGCCATGAGATGACCAATGCACTTAGTTGAACTATAATTATTCTGAACTGATCATTTCCGTATCCTCTCTATTTCACGTGGTAATTCTGTATACCTCCAGGTAGCGCTGCTTCCCATCCTTTCACTAATGTCAACCAATGTGAATGTATCAGACTGGCCCGTCAATGACGGTCTGCGCATAGGTCACCTAAATATTTGTCATCTCATAAACAAAATGTCTGACGTATCAAAAATCATTCATAATAATCATAAACCTTTCCACGTCTTTGGATTTTCTGAGGCATGGACAAACAGCCGCATTGGTGACAATTCAATATCCATTCCTGGATACTCAATAGTCCGGAGAAATCCTGAAAATATTCTTGAAACAGGTATTGCTGTCTACGTCCAAAAAGATGTCCCATACAAAATTCGTAATGATCTTTGTCATAAAAATATTGAAATAACGTGGCTTGAAATTCAGTCGAAAAGTAAGACATTAGCGTCAATTCTTGTCGGATTTGTATACAGACATCCTAAAAGTAAGTCTAGCTGGTATAACGATTTTTGTGAGATGATGGACACAGTGTGGCTTTTGAAAACAGAAATACTATTATTGGGAGATTTCAATATAGATCTGTTTCAGTCTTGTTCCCAATGGTCCAACATTGCTAATTCATATAATCTTCATCAGTACATTTCTTTACCGACTAGAGTTACTTCAAAATCTAAACATGCAAAAATTATCCCTCTACACAAAAAAGGGAATTTAGATGATCCAAACAACTACAGACCAATTTCGCTGCTATCGTCCGTCTCAAAACCATTAGAACGTCATATCCATCACCATCTATCATCTTTTATTGAGAAACATAAACTGTTGTATATCAATCAGTCAGGATTTAGGAAACTACATTCATGTGAAACGGCTTTGTGTCGGATCACAAATTTGTGGCTAAAAGATATCAACAACAGGAAAGCAGTTGGTGTAGTGTTTATTGATTTAACAAAGGCTTTTGATTTAATTAATCACAATATACTGCTAAAAAAGCTTAAGTTTACGGCGTCGACAACAATACGGAATCATTTTTTAGATCTTTTTTGTTGAACCGTATGCAATCTGTTTTTTCACGAGGTGTTATTTCTTCTAAGAGACTGTTGCCAAGAGGCGTGCCACAGGGATCAATCTTAGGTCCCCTGTTGTTCTCCCTCTACATAAATGATCTCCCTTTATCAATTCAAAATGCAGTGTGTGATTTGTTCGCTGATGATACATCTTTACAATACTCTAGTCATAGCATCGATGAAATTAATTATCATTTAAATGCAAGCATGAAATCAGTGGAAGACTGGTGTGATTCAAATGACATGCTTGTTCATCCTCATAAAACCGAATCTATGTTAATATGTGCACGTCAAAAAAGACAAGTCATAAAAGAAGCAAAATTAAAAATAATGTACAAAGATAAAACAATAAAACAAGTTGCAAAGCACAAATTATTAGGCATCGTCATCGATGAAAATCTTTCCTGGCACGATCAGATCCATAACCTAATCAAACAAGTCTCGTGTTGTGTGTTCCAGCTGTCACAGATAAAACACTTTCTCAACGAACATTCACGAAAAATGTATTATTTTGCTTTTGTTCAGGCTCGATTAGACTACTGCTCTATAATCTGGGGTAAATGTGCGCGATCTACTTTAAAACCACTTTGTTCATTGCAAAAACGAGCCATTAAGATGATCAGCTGTCAGAAGCAATCCGATCCTTCTATGCGTGATGTATTTAGGTACAATAGAATACTGCCTCTTCACTCATGTATAACATTCAACACTCTGATTCTTATGCACAAAATTGTTCATGACGCATGCCCAGATTATTTAAAATCAATAGTACATTTACATCATCATCATGATTCGCTCAGATTCATTATTCCTAAAGCTAATTTAGATTTATTCAAAACAAGTTTCTCCTTCTGTGGCTGTAAAGAATGGAAAAACTTCCAGCAAAACACAGAAATATTTCCCAATTATCAGCTTTCAAAAATGAAGTAAAGTTACTTCTTTTTGATACTCATGACTGACCTATGCGTAGACATTAGCTTGACTATACATACGTACCGGAGGAAAAAAAAAGTGTAATGCTGATAAACGATGCAGTTGATTGAGATGTGTGTGTGTGTGTGTGTGTGTGTGTGTGTGTGTGTGTGTGTGTGTGTGTGTGTGTGTGTGTGTGTGTGTTGTTGTGTGTGTGTGTGTGTGTGTGAGAGAGAGAGAGAGAGGGGGGAGGGGGAGGACAGGGAGTGAGAGAGAGAGAGACAGACAGAGAGAGAGAGAGAGAGAGAGAGAGAGAGAGAGAGAGAGAGAGAGAGAGAGATTTTAAGCATGAAATCGTTTTATTGCTGTTATTTTGTAATTCGATGTTACCTTACTTTTTAAATTGTAGTTATTGTTGGGCAGAATTGTAAAAAGGAGAGAACAGGAAAACACCGATTCTAACTCACCCTAGCCCCTCACCTAGGTTCGGGGCTAGGGCGACCTAGAATCGGTGTTTTCCTGTTCTCTGACAAGTAAGACTTCAATAACCAAAAAAATAACGATTATCTACAAACAAACATACTGTGTAGGATTATCCGTTTTCAAAACTAATTTACTAAACTTTTCAGATTTCAGTTCATCAAATGCGTCTCTGTCTTTAATTGTTCTCTAAAGTCTTTTAAAATCCGCACACTTATCCTAACATAATAAATCTTATAAAACGAAGTAGATAGACAGACAGACAGACAGACAATAGGAAATTTTCCCACACTGCCAGAATACTCCACAGACATGGAAATACCGAGACCCGTTATTAGGCCGACACCCGATTATTTAATTTGTGTTGTTGTGTCTTCTAACTTGGCAAGGGTTCGTGGATTGTGGTGTCAGTCGGCGGCAGTCCGCGTGGCCCCTTGTGATACCTGTACTTACCCAACTACAACCCTCCGCAGGTGGGACAGCCCACAGACTTACATTTATAGCTCCGTGGGACAGCCCACGGTCTGCAGAGTGCACGGAACCGCTATTCACACACGACAAGAGAGCTGAGCAACAGTAGTAATAATGTCAAAGCAAGTTCTGTGACTTAGTTTTCCTTGCGTGACATATTTCTAGTCGCGTGACATTGTTTCTTTTACTATGACCTGTGACATTGTTTTTTTTAGTGTTGACATTGTTTCATGGTGTTGACATATAAAAAGGTATTGACCTGTTTATAGTTACGTGTTCTTGGAGACATGCAGTTAGTTTCAAAATGACGGATCAGGCAACAACATCGGGAACACCAAGAACTGTTCAAAATTTTTTGGCCAGCATTCCATTTAAAAAAGAACATTTGGAAGAGCAAATAGCGAAAAAGAGAAAAGAGTTGAGAAAGATAAAGAGACAAAGAGCGAAACAAGAAGAAAGAGTAGAACTAGAAGGACAAAAATTAAAATCATTGACTGATAAAGAAACAAAATTGAAAGCTGCTCTTGATGAATTAAATACTCAATGGGATGCAGCAGAGGATTCACAAGACATTTAAGGTAAGTTTATTATTTTTTAAAATTATAGCGTGCAATCGTGTTTGTATATATGCTGTTATCGTTGTTGTTGTTTTGTTGTTTTGCTAATAATAACTATATCATATTCTGGACATCCGTTTCTTATAAATAATTAAAGGTGCGCGCACACACCCCACCCCACCCCACCCCGCCCACCCCCACCCCACGCATGCACTCAAGTCACTTCTAAGTTCTTAACTCAAGTTACCCCAAGTCACTTCTAAGTTCTTACTCAAGTTGTCCTCAAGTCACTTCTAAGTTCTTAACTGAAGTTACCCCAAGTCACTTCTAAGTCATCCTCAAGTTCTTACTCAAGTCGTCCTCAAGTTATCCTCAAGTCACTTCTAAGTTCTTAACTGAAGTCGTCCTCAAGTCATCCTCAAGTTCTTACTCAAGTCAACCTAAGATCATAACTAAGTCATCCTCTAAGTACAACCAAGTTCTTATTCAAGTTATCTTATAATTATCAAAAAAAAAAAAAATACAATCTATGTTTTTGTCTTAAATAGTAGATGTCTAATATAGTACACACACGCCTCAAAAAACGCGTCATCGCTGAGAATATCTTGCTCAGCGTTCTCTGCGCAAGATCGGTTAGCATAGATTTTAATGAAGTTCTTACATCCTAAGCAACCGCATTGATTACAATTCTGGTCTATGGAAATGTTTTTTATAGACTCCATGTCTTTATTTATTGACTCCATCATTTTATAATACGCCATGATCTATTTTTATCAAAAAAAATTTAAAATTAAGTTCTTAAAATATTATTACATTTCAAATGGATCAAAACGATCTTCTGTTGTTGGCGGTTCTGGCATGCTGTTGTCTTCTGTATTTAGCGGTTCAGATTTTTTTGACTGCTTTGGTTCTTGTTGCCATTGTTTATATATTTTATAACAGTAATAACCGCCCCCAGCAGCAGCAAGGGCGCCAAAAATGGCAACAGTTTTAAGTTCAATATTCCATGAAGACTTTGGCGCTGTAGGTCTTGAATCATATGGAGTTTTTATAGCTGGCATTGAATCAACTTGTTCTGGCGTTGGCGGTGTTATGTTTTCATGATGAGTTATATTCTGTGATTGTAACTGTAATTTTTTTGTTTGTTCCACTCAGCTAATTTTTTTCCTGCTGCAATGCGTCCAGGATGAGGTGTTTTAGTGACCACTTTCACCTGATTCAATGTTTTCTGATTCAGCGTTTCCTGATTCTGCTGTTTTTCTGGCTCGGTCATTTTGAAGGGAAATAAAATCTATATGATTAAAAGTTATTAATCCCATGATTAACGGCGATAACAATGTTCCAAATCTGTAATATAGATCACATCCTAGAGACTCTAATGACTTTGTTAAAACTGGATCCTGCGTTAAATCATACATAAAATCTTGTTCAGAATCAATGGGAGCAAATCTACTGACTAGTTTAGTGTACAAACTAAGAACCGTTTGCCCCACACTTTTTACCATTCTTGATCCTAGTTGCGCTTCATACCTGTTATGATACTTTATAATGTCTTGTGCCGACATCTGTTGAATCTGTTCAATGCTGAATTCATTTCCGAGGAACTGTTTTGTTTTTCCACATGCTGCCAAAGAATACAGCCTTTCCTTTTTGGCCATAATAGCTTGGTCGTCAGCCTGGTCATTTGTAATCATAAGATCAGGAAGGTTTAGGCCGCTCTGTAGCTCTAGCAGATCATCGGTGTTCATGTTTTTTTTATTAATTATACTTATTTTATTTTTTAAAATGAGCGCCGAAAAAACTGTTACCAATCTTGTAACCATTCTGCCGTTATTGGGGGTCTAAGTATAGGATACACAATGCTTGGTAAAAGCCTGTTAAGAATTAAACCAGCGGATCTTGGCAAACTAGACTTTGAGGATTCGGCAAAGCTGATTGCTATCATTGCAGCTTCATTTGCTACGAAAGATTTTCTAGTTAAGCAAGGAATAATTCCTGACAGCATCAATATGTAAAATTTAAAAAAAATACATTTATAAAAATGGCTTCATTCGTAATGATGATAGGTGGCGCTGTGGTTAATGCGCTTGCTTTTAGCGGAAGTAATTACGCATTTAGTAAACTGCGGATGATGGGAGAGAAAAAGACATAACAAAGCTATGGAGCAACTAGCCACAGCACAAGACGCCTATGAAAAGCAGAGAATTAAGCAGTTAGATTTCATTAACGATCCCCTGAAAAAACAGGGACATGCGGCTTACACATTTAAAAATGTTGACCAGGCAATAAAAGAATATTATCTTGTAACAGGCAAACCAATCGAGACATTGCCCCCACCAAAATTCAGCGACTTTTATCAGCCATCAGAAAAACAAAAGATGCAAGAAATCGTGTTTATTGTCTTTGGCATGACCGTCGTGTATTTTGTTGCGCATAATATTGTCTGAATAAAAATGAACAAAATCTATTATTCGCCAAAAGGATATTGGAAGGGAATCACGGCAATAAAAAAGCTAAGTCAAGCAGCGGGAGTCAGTGAACAAACAGCAAAGGAATGGTTATCTAAACAAGCGATTTGGCAAATTTATTTACCAGCGCCTAAACGAATACAGAGACCACACTTTGTGAATACAATACCGAACGACACCCATCAAATGGATCTTCTATATTTACCCCATGATACGATTAGACGAAAAAGATTTAAGTACGCACTCAAAGTCATTGACATAGCTTCAAGATACAAAGATGCAGAACCATTAACACAAAAGAGTGCTTCTGCTGTTGCTGTTGCCATACAACTGATATACCAACGAGCCCCTTAACTTACCCTCGCATGATTCAAGTAGATGATGGAAAAGAATTTAAAGGTCGAGTGAATCAATTATTGTTAAAACATAGAGTTACCATTAGAAGAGGCATCCCAGGAGTTCACAGATCACAGGCTTTAGTTGAAAACTTTAACAAACAGTTATCTGAAAGACTTTTTTCCTACCAGTATCACAGAGAGCTGATTGACAATTCTCGCAACACAGAATGGGTTAGAAGACTGCCCTCAGTTCTACGAGCAATGAATAATGAAGAATTTAAAGGGCTAAAACCAGTACAAGCAATCAAAAGAAAAACAATAAATGTTGCTGAAGGAGGGTCTTCATCCGGGAAACTATTGCCATTTGGTTTGAAAGTAAGGTACCTTTATTTACCGGGGAAGCAGAAGGGGACACTCGCATTAGGGCAACCGATCCAGTTTGGAGTGTTGATCCATATGAAATAAAAAGAATTGTAAAAATGAATCCGCCTGTGTATTATTTACGAGAAACTGACACAACAAAACAACCAGCTCCTCAAAGATCTTTTGTGAAAGAAGAACTGCAGATAATCCCGCCAGACACAGTTCCGCTTTAATTAATTTACGGTTCTACAATGTCCGTTTGCATATGAAAACTCTGGATTAACAAACACACGTTTTGTGTTTGTTCTATCTAACGACTTCTTTGTTACAACCGTTGTGTTGATCTCATGTAGATTAGATCGCAGTTTTACGTTGTCATGATGAAAAGTCTTATTACCAAACAATGCTTCTTTGTAGTTGTCATGCGATATGTTTGACTGCACAACACTGCGAGATATTCCTTTTGCTTTCTTAATGGTTTTCTCCTGGCTCGAAATACTGTACATTTTCGATCTTAAACCAACAAACTCCTTAATCACCTTTCCAGATAATTCATCCTTCATCTTTCCTAAAACCTTCTTGTTAGTAATTGAATGTAAAGGCGATTCTTTAGGGTAATCAGACGTGTCATACCATCCTGCATGCCCTTTAGCTACTTCTAAGTCCATGTCTTTATAGATGTCTTCAGTAGGGATATCTATAACAAAACTATCTGTATCTGTGTAAAGTACTTTGGACTCTGGATACAAGGGTTTAAAGTAGTCATAAAGAAATTCTAACATCAAAAGCTTTGATAATTCTAAAACGGTAAACCCAATAAATACAGGTTTGTCCAATTTGACTTTCTTTTTTTTCATCATTATGCCAAAAAGCTGATCATGAAATCTTCTAAAGTCCTGATAATTAGGTTTAGAAGTCAGCTTAATTGCTTCGTTTTCTCTGGTGACCAATCTAACATCTTTACGCTTGTGAGGATTTTCCATAGTCTTTCCGAAACAGCTGTTGTTCATCAGCTTGAAAAAGTCTTTTTCTGAAGCATCTGCGGATTTAGTTCTGAGATCAGTGTTCTTCATGATGTATGGTTTCATGAACTGTTCTTGATCGAAAGCAATTATACGATGAACGGCTGTCAACTTCAAACCATGCCTTAAATAAAATTGTAGAAGCCTGTAATGACAGACATAATTTTTTTTGCCTCGAAGATTGGGCACAAGTTTAGGCGGCTCTCTTGGATTCATCTTTAGACTTTCTGCAACTAATGGGTAGTCATTATGTAGGTCATGGAGTTCATGAGGATATTCTAAGTCAACTTCTAGAATAAAGCCCTGATAACGATCGGGCGTTAAACTGTTCAACCACTTTAATGCCTTTTGAATATTATTCGTACCACCGCTTGTGTACATTTTAAAGTTACGTAATGGAAGTGATTGCGCCATTGCCCATCCATACAGATTGTTTGCATCTAAATACATGAGATAGTTAGACCTTTTACTTGGATCATAGTCGTCCAAGTATTTGTTGTTTGCTTTACAGTAATGATGCGACACCATACTAATTCCTCCGCGCAATCCGTTTTCAATCATCTGAATCATTGGTAAATCTGACAATAAATCAATCTGTACTCCAGTAAACTTTAAGAAAGCGTCCCAACTCATCCCGGGCGCAGAAATATAATGCGCGGGATCCAGGCTATAATGTTTCATGCAGGTCTTTCTGTAATTTTCAAAAATATCCGCCAACAAACATACATCGGCCATTAAGTATGAATCATGATAGTCTCCCATCGTTTTCCAATCTAACTTCTGCCACGCATCTTGAGCATGCTGGTAATCTGAATCACTAATACCCTTTCCTCTAAGGCTAGAAAAGAACGCGTCTTTAGGCGGAAGTGAATCTTCGCCAAACCTTTCCCAACTGTTCATGTACTCATAAGGGTAAACGCCCTTTCTAACGAGAGTTGAGTCAAAATATTCTTCCGTTATTGGGCAGGACTTTAAGGACATAGCCAGTGACTCTAATGATCCCATCATGTGCTGCATAGAGTCATAAAAAGACATGTTATTTAAAGTGAAACACATGTACTTTTCTGATGACTGTGCAATGCATGCTACCCTGAAGGCGCTGGTTACTGCTTGCATTATAAGGTGAGAGTCGTAACCTCGCAAGTTATGAAAGAATATAGGCAGCTTCCATGTCTTAGGATCAAACTTTAGTTGAAGATTGCATTTACTGTGCGCAGCTCCTCTGAACTTTCCGCTAATGTGATCATGGTCTCTTACCCGCTGGCCGCCAAGGCCACCTGTCGGATTCGCTGCGTCTGATGAGAGGCCTAAACCACAAATCCAACAGTGAGTGTCTGAGTCATATTGTTGTTGGTTTTCAGGCGTCATCATGATTTCAGATAAATTCAGATTATTAGAACAATCATTACGCACTTGCTGCATGCGTTTTAAGAAGCATTCTGCAGCATCTGGTCCTCTATATAATTCTGGCGTTGAATGAGCGCCATCCGACCTGACAATAACAAAGGCAAATGAACAAATCTGATGATTACTCACAAAGGCTGTTTTTGGAAGTCTCTGGGGGGTTGGCCCTTCATAAGGAACAATAAGCGACTCGAAGTCTGCGTAAACAACATATGGACTAGTTTGCATCCGCTTCCAGTTCTTAAAACTAACTTTAGATCCGGTGGGGGTGTAGTTAGTTCTGTATGGCAATCTACAGAACTTTTACAATGTTTTTTATGTTCAAGCGCGGCTGGAACGGATGGCAGTCTTGTTAAACATTTTCTACAGAATTCTTGTTTATGCCCAATTTTTGAAGTATGAGCCAATAATCTACTCATTGTTCGTATCAATGTGTAATGCGGTAGCCCTGCTGGTGAAAGCATCAGTAGTAAGTCAACATGATTTTTGTCTGGTTCGCCAATCGTTGGAGTGTTCTTGGACACTCTGATGGGTTGTAGATTTGTTTCTTCATCCCATGTGTAGACATTAACAGTTATTGGTTTGTTTTGTTCTTCAAACTGATCAATTTGGCCTATACCAACAGGAAAGGATATTCCATCGAAGTTAAGATCATTAATGTAACCCCAATAGTTAGACACTCTCTCTGCGTTTTTGCCGACATAATGCAGCCTTGCGAGAACACACCACATAAAACATTTGTTGTCTGTATTCTTTATGTTTAGAACTGCTCTTTTTGCTACCAATGCTAGGGCAGCGGAATGTAAGCCTTGCCTACAATCGGCGCATACTTAGACTGTTTTAATCTGATCTCTAAGACTTCGCCCTCTGACCAACCAAGCCTCTCATTTTGGCTTCTTCAGCGGCCACATCAAACTGTGTAAGCAGTTCGTCTGCCCAACCGGGTGTTAAGTCATTATGAGAAAGAATAGTCTGTTGTTTAGTCGAGACCCAGACTTCTAGATTTTCTTCATTTATTGTTACATAGTCGATTAAAACAGCTAACATTACTTTAACTGGCGGGTCTATTGTTAGTTTACTTTGAACTTGAGAAATAGCATGAACAACACTTGCCTGTACGTTTGTTGGGTCAATAACATCTAGACTAATATCATTTAAAGCTTTTGACAAACGCTCTCCCTTAAGCATTGCTTCAAACAATTCGTCCGGTCCTTCATATATCTTATCCATGCTGAGTTTCTTTTCTAACTCAAAATATTTATTTAAATCAAAAAAATAATTAATCAATATCAACGGTCTTTTTGTGCTTGGACTCATAAACTATAGTATAAACACTTTATACTATAGTTTATGAGTCCAAGCACAAAAAGGTTGGGCAGACGCATTGCTTACACAGTTTGATGTGGCCGCTGAAGAAGCCAAAATGAGAGGCTCTGGGTGTCAGAGGGCGAAGTCTTAGAGATCAGATTAAAACAGTCTAAGTATGCGCCGATTGTAGGCAAGGCTTACATTCCGCTGCCCCTAGCATTGGTAGCAAAAAGAGCAGTTCTAAACATAAAGAATACAGACAACAAATGTTTTATGTGGTGTGTTCTCGCAAGGCTGCATTATGTCGGCAAAAACGCAGAGAGAGTGTCTAACTATTGGGATTACATTAATGATCTTAACTTCGATGGAATATCCTTTCCTGTTGGTATAGGCCAAATTGATCAGTTTGAAGAACAAAACAAACCAATAACTGTTAATGTCTACACATGGGATGAAGAAACAAATCTACAACAGCTTTATGACAATTTTGAGCAGAGCAGGATCCCCACAAGCAGCAACATAATGTTCCCTGATGCTCCATGGGGGACAGGAAAGACCACCGAATCTATCCTGAACAGGATCTGCTCCACAGGCAAAATAGTGCTAGCCACTGCTTCCAGTGCACTGCCGCTACTCTTTTTGCCGGTGGGCGACAGTCCATAGCACTTTCAAGGTCCCTCTGATAGCGACAAGCAAGAAACGCCAACCTGCCCGTCAAGCGTGGGTCAGCGTTGGCCAAAGTCATCAAGAGGCTGCAACCGTCATAATTGATGAAGCTCCCATGACCCACAAAGCTGTCTACGAGGCCATGGACTCTAACGCTGCAGGACAATCACCCAAGTGCACAGCCAATGGGAGGCATCCCAACGCTGTTCTGTGGGGACTTCTGGCAGATCCTCCTGTCGTCCCAATGGCACCAGAGCAAACATTGTCAACGCCTGTCTGAAGAAATGGCGGAGCATGATTGTTAAATATGAGAGCCCCCTGTCTGGAAATCCCCAGACAGCCAGCTTCGCCAAACTTCTGCTTGACATTGGCAATGGTGCCATGAGTCTGTTTTCCAGATACTATATGGTCCCACCAGCACTATGCCAGTTTTATGATAGCCAGGAGGATCTGATAGAAGCAGTCTACCCCGGATCATCATGCTCACTGTGCAGACTCAGACTGGTCAGCGGAAAGGGCCATAATCTCCTCCCTGAACGAGACTGTCAACAGCTAAACAGAAAAATCGTAGCTGACTTCCCTGGAGAGGAAACTCTGTACAGATCTGTTGACAGAATGATGATGAGGGAGTCCTTTATCCACAAGAACTCCTGAACTCCATTGAAATTTCTGGACTTCCACCGCATGAACTGTTGCTGAAATCTGGAGTCCCCATGATCATTCTCCACTCACTGGACCCGCCAAAGGGGATCAATGCACCCGATGTGTCTTCACCAGACTGCACAGGAACGTTGTAGAAGCGAAAATATCATGTGGCCCCCACAAAGGTGAATCGGTGCTGCTCCCCAAAATTCCTCTGGAACCCATGGACTCACCCCCTGCCATTCCAGTTCTGATGGCTTCAGTTCCCAGGAAACCAGCTTTCGCTCTGACAATCATCAAGAGCCAGGTCAGACATTTTCATCCCTTGGGGCAGACCTGACCGTTCCGTGTTTAACACATGGAATGTTCTACGTTGCAGCATCACGAACTGGAAATGCAGAAACACTGACTATACTTGCGCCAAACAGGAGACCAGAAATGTTGTATACCCAGAGGCCCTCCCAATAGACATGATACATCGTGAAAATGCAATCTTTTCACAGAGTTGTCATGTTTGAGTTGGATTTAACGTCCGTGCCCAAATCAAGGATATGCAGATGGCTGGTCCGTCACATTAGCCTGACACCTGCGGGGCCAGGGTGGACATCGGGGTGAACCACGGTCATTTTAGCTGGAAACATTCCACGTTAAAATTTCCAAGACCAAGCCGGGATTCGAAACCACGACCTTTGGATCAAGAGTCCAGCGCCTTATCCACTAGGTTATGGCGGCCCCTACAGAGTTGTCATTTTGGAGCACTTCAATCAAGGAATTGAGAATGCATCGGTAAGTTCACAAAGTGCAGGCATCCCTCTATGGACTGTGCATCGTATTACGAAAAAAATTCGTGAGGGAAAACAGATTGAGGCAAGAAGGGAGTGGGCGTCCGAAGAAATTGGGTGAAGTAGATAGGAGGAGGCTGGGGCAATTGGTTCAGCATGGGAAAAACGAAACAACTCAAGCTGAATTTTATTGTATTGTCTTTTAAGTGGTGAGAGAGAGGGGTGGCCAGAAAATCATTGTACAGATATACCCAGCGAAGCCGGTACACCGGCTAGTATCTAATATATAAATGGCAAAATCGTCTGTGTGTACGCTATAGACTCAAAAACGGCTCAACCAATTGTAATGAAATTTGGCAGGTACGTCTGTTGTGACCCGAGGATGGTTTTGGGCTAATCTCTAAAAAATTAAAACCGTTAAAAACCGTTAAAAACTGTTATAACGTTCAAAGACATCTTTTTCCTCTGCTTTTCATCAAATGGCCGTTGTGACATTGCACACGTACAGGACTACTTCTCTAAAATTAGAACCGTTATTTGGCAGTTTAAAAAAATCGTTATTTATAACAGTTTAAACCGTTAAAAAAACACCAAACCCTACAAAAGAAACTGTTTTAGAACTCGATCTTCTTGAAATTTAGCAGGTACGTCTGTTGTGACCCAAGGATGGTTTTTGGACTAATCTCTAAAAAAAGAAACCGTTAAAAAACCGTTACAAAACTGTTATAACGGTTTCAAAGACATCTTTTTCCCTCTGCTTTTCATCAAATGGCCGGTTGTGACATTGCACAGGTACATCGAACCGCTAAAACGGCTCAACCGATTGTAATGAAATTTGGCAGGTACGTCTGTTGTGACCCGAGGATGGTTTTGGGCTAATCTCTAAAAAAATAAAACCGTAAAAAAACGTTAAAAACTGTTATAACGGTTTTCAAAGACATCTTTTTCCTCTGCTTTTCATCAAATGGCCGTTGTGACATTGCACACGTACAGGACTACTTCTCTAAAATTAGAACCGTTATTTGGCAGTTAAAAAAACGTTATTATAACAGTTTAAAACCGTTAAAAACACCAAACCCTATAAAGAAACTGTTTAGAACTCGATCTTCTTGAAATTTAGCAGTACGTCTGTTGTGACCCAAGGATGGTTTTGGACTAATCTCTAAAAAAAAGAAAACCGTAAAAACCGTTGCAAAACTGTTATAACGGTTTTCAAAGACATCTTTTTCCTCGCTTTTCATCAAATGGCCGTTGTGACATTGCACAGGACATCGAACCTAGAGGGACATCCCCGAGTAACATAGGGTCATTGGACAGTTTTTACGACAGTTATTTATGACCGTTATAAACCGTTAACAACACGTACCCCCCTAAAACGATCAAAATACAATCTTTTCTGATGTTGGAGGCAAAGGGAGTCGTCGGATCGCCACCAAACATGCATGAGTCTAGAGGGACATACTGTGGATAACACTGGGTCATTCGATAGTTTTTATGACCGTTATTATCACCGTTAAAAAGCGTTATTTTCTAAATTTAGACCTTTCTTGATGAAATTTTGGTATACAGGTGAAGTTTTAAATGCTTGAATAATGATATACAACTTACACGAACCGAAACTTAAAATGACCGTTAAAAACCGTTATTATAGAAATTTAGACCATCTTGATGAAATTCGGTATACAGATGCAGTTTTACACGATGAACAATGATATACAACTTACACACGAACCGAAACTTAAAAAATTGACCGTTAAAAATCCGTTATTATATAAATTTAGACCGTTCCTGATGAAATTCGGTACACAGATGCAGTTTTACACGCTGAACAATGATATACAATTTACACGAACAGAAACTTAAAATTGAGCGTAAAAACCGTTAAGATCCGTTTATTTTCTAAATGTAGACCTTCTTGATGAAATTGGTATACAGTGAAGTTTAAATGCTGAATAATGATATACAACTTACACGAACCGAAACTTAAAATTGACCGTTAAAAAACCGTTATTATATAAATTTAGACCATTCTTGATGAAATTCGGAATACAGATCCAGTTTTTACACGCTGAACAATGATATACAACTTACACGAACGGAGACTTAAAAATTGACCGTTAAAAACCCGTTATTATATATAAATTTAGACCGTTCCTGATGAAATTCGGTATAACAGATGCAGTTTTACACGCTGAACAATGATATACAATTTACAACGAACAGAAACTTAAAATGAGCGTTAAAAACCGTTAAGATCCGTTATTTTCTAAATTTAGATCAATGTTAGACAACTAATATGAACAAAACTTAAAATTGACCGTTAAAATCCGTTAATTTCTCAATTTAGAGAGTGGTAGTCTGCAGAGGAATTTCAAAATAC
This sequence comes from Conus ventricosus, assembly GCA_018398815.1. NCBI lineage: Eukaryota > Metazoa > Mollusca > Gastropoda > Neogastropoda > Conidae > Conus > Conus ventricosus. The sequence continues at coordinate 23,276 of JAFLJL010001993.1, forward strand.
ACCGAAGTATGATGCTCTGCAATACCCTCTTATATTTTGTCTGTCAACAAGAGCCATGGTCAGACATTTTCATCCCGTGGGGCAGATCTGACCGTTTCCGTTTAACACATAGAAGTTCTACGTTGCAGCATCACGAACTGGAAGCACAGAAACACTGACTATACTTGCGCCAAACAGGGAGACCAGAATGTTGTCAACCCAGAGGCCCTCCAATAGACATAATAGATCGTGAAAAATGCAATCTTTTCACAGAGTTGTCATGTTGAGTTGGGTTTAACGTCCGTGCGAAAATCAAGGATATGCAGACGGGTGTCCCTCACATTAGCCTACACCTGCAGGGCCAGGGTGGATATCGGGGTGAACTATGGTTATTTAGCTGAAAAGATTCCACGTGAAAATTTCCAAGACCAAACCGGATTTGAAACCACGACCTTTGGATCATGAGTCCAGCGCCTTATCCACTAGGTTATGGCGGCCCCTACAGAGTTGTCATTTGGAGCACATCAATCGAGGAATTGAGAATGCATCGGTAAGTTCATTAGAACAGGCATCCCTCTATCGACTGTGTAATCGTAAAACGAAAAATAATTGTGAAGTAAAATTGATTGAGAGGCAAGAAGGGTCATAGAGCAGGGTGAGGACAGCTACCCCAAGTACAGGAGATGCGAGGAGTCTGATGGAGGACATACTGGGACGTGAAGCTTGGGCAGAGAGAAATCATCGTCACCAACCAGTGGGTTGTCCCCTACAACCCTACCTCCTACATTTAGTTCAACTGCCACATCAAGGTGGAAATATGCAGTAGCATAAAATCCATCAAGTACGTCCTGAAGTATGTCAACAAGGGCACAGACCAAGCCGTCTTCCAACTCCAAGCCACTCAGGCAGGTGAAGGAGCAGCTCAACAACCTCCAGTCGTTGATGAGATCCAAATTACCAGAATGCCCGCTAAGTTGGCAGCATCGAGGCGACCTGGACACTCCTGGGATTGACCTGCATGAGCACCACCCCATGGTGCAGAGACCCCGCTGTCCATTTGGAGAATGACAATGGGTCTACTTCAATCCACACAAGGCAGTGCAAAGAGCACAAGGCTCTCCCCCAGAAGCAACCCTACCGCCATCTTTAGCCTATGCTCTCAAGACCCTACAGCACGAGAGCGAAGTACGTGGAAGTCCCTGAGAACTTCACATGGATGTCCCACTCAGAATATGTGGAAGAAACGACAAAGGGCACTGCAATCCGCGATTGTACAGCATCAGTCCTCGCCAGGGAGAGTGCTACTTCTTGAGGCTTCTACTCAACGTTATGAATGGACCCCGTTCGTACGAGGAGCTGATGATTGTCAACGGCTATGTCCACAACATTTTTCGAGATGCTTGCAATGCTCTTGGACTCCTAAAGATAACAGTCATCAACAACTTGCCCTGGAGGAAGCCTCCATCTCTCAGAGACCCCGACTGCTGCGTGACTTCTGTATATCCTGGTGGCTTGCAACCCCAGTAACCCAGGCAACCTGTGTGAACCTCTTCAGAGCCCATCTTGCCTGAAGATGTCCTCTTCCAAGTCCGAAGAGATGTCTATTATGAAACGCAGTACACAGATGCCATCTACAACCAAGCTCTTACTGTGATTCAGCACAAACTCTTCCTTCTTGGGCAAGTCTACAGAGGAGTATGGGATGCCAACAGTCACACAACAACAAACTTTGTCTCGGAATACTACCGCGAGACCAATTACGACACTGCTGCACTCCGGGCAGCAGCTGATGACCAGCTGGAAGAAGCTGACAGCTGACCAGAGAAACGTGTGCGACAGCTTTATGACCATGGTTGAGCAGAGGCAGGATCCCACAGCAAGCAAGCAACATCATGTTCCTTGATGCTCCATGAGGGACAGGAAAGACCATCCTGAATCTTATCCTGAACAGGATCCGCTCCATGGCAAAATAGTGCTAGCCACTGCTTCCAGTGGCATTGCCGCTACTCTTTTGCCGGGTGGGGCGGACAGTACAAAGCACTTTCAAGGTCCCTTGGATGCCGACAAGCAAGAAACGCCAACCTACCAGCCGCCCGTGGTGAAGTGGTTAGCGTTGCGGACTCCCGGCTGGGAGGTCATGGGTTCGAATCCCATCAGAAGTCATATGGGTTTTTCTGCCCCCGACCGGCTCCTACGCAGAGTTGAGTTTGCTGCGGACCAGTTGGGAAGACTGGGACCACACAGTCGAGTTTCATCGACTTAATGGATGCGTTTCTGAGAGTGTTGCTCAAATTTCCTGACCAACACTGCAGGTGCCTGTATCTCTCGGGCCTGTTGACGCCGGGATATATTATGAAAGGAAGCGTAGAGTACAGCCCTGTCATGTAGTCCTCAGACCGAAATGGAAATCCGTACATCATCTTAATCATCCTCATTCTCATTGACAGCATTAAAAAAAAAAAGATCTCAAATTCTGTGGCCCTTCATGCCCTGCTCTCATGTGACCTCAATTTCGATGTTCTCTCCACGTCTGTTGTCTTGGTTTGGTTCCGTCGGGGTCACCGGTATCGGCGAGTCCATGGGTCTGTTTGGTGGACGGACGTGGTGGCGCCCTCCGGAGGGAGAGCTCACTCACGCCGGCTCCGCGACTAAGCAGTTATTGTCGTCAATAGGGGCTTAGCAGGTGGTGTCCTGTGTATGTTAGATCAGAACAGGCGCCACTGAACACCGCCAAAGTGACTCGGCGGCAGTGCAGTGTCCTCCTCCGGTGGGTTGCCTCTTAACGACTTGACATTGACTGCTCCCGTGGATTGCTGGTGCCGGGGCTGCAGCGGGCCGACCGGCTGTGACTGTGGACGGGGTGTCGGAATGAGCGGCGTGGGTACACAGCCTCTGAGTGGCGCAGAGGTTGGACAGCAAAAAAAAAACAAACAAAAAGAAACGCCAACCTGCTCTGTCAAGCGTGGGTCAACGTTTGCCAAAGTCATCAAAGAGTCTGCAACCGTCATAATGATGAATCTCCCATGACCCACAACGCGTCTACGAGGCCATGGACTCTATGCTGCAGGACATCACCCAAGTGCACAGGCCAGTGGGAGGCATCTCAACGCTGGTCTGTGGGGACTTCTGGCAGATCCTCCCTGTCCGTCCTCAATGGCACCAGATCCAACATTGTCAACATCTGTCTGAAGAAGTGGCAGAGCATGATTGTTAAACGTCTAACCACCAATATGAGAGCCCACCTGTCTGGAAACCCTCAGACAGCCACTTCGCCAAACTTCTGCTTGACATTGGCAATGGTGCCATCGAGTCATGTTTCCAGATACTATATTGGTCCCCACCAGCACCATGCCAGTTTTATGATAGCCAAAAGGATCTGATAGAAGCAGTCTACCCGGATCTTCATGCCACTGTGCAGACTCAGACTGGTTAGCGGAAAATGCCATAATCTCCTCCCTGAACGAGACTGTCAACAGGCTGAACAGAAAAATCGTAGCTGACTATCCCTGGAGAGGAAACTCTGTACAGATCTGTTGACACGGCCAAGAACGATGATGAGGAGTCCTTTATCCACAAGAACTCCAGAACTCCATTGAGATTTCTGGACTTCCACCACATGAACTTTGCTGAAATCTGGAGTCCCCATTATCATTCTCCCGCTGACTGGACCCCCCAAAGGTGATCAATGGCACCCGAATGTGTCTTCACCAGACTGCCAGGAACGTTGTAGAAGCGAAAATATCATGTGGCACCCACAAAGGGAACCGGTGCTGCTCCCTAGAATTCCTATGGAACCCATGAACTCACCCCTGCCATTCCAGTTCTGACGGCTCAGTTTCCCATGAAACCAGCTTTCGCTCTGACAATCATCAAGAGCCAGGGTCAGACATTTTTCATCCCTTGGGGTAGACCTGACCGTTCCGTGTATTTACACATGGAATATATCTATGTTGCCAGCATCAAGAACTGGAAACGCAGAAATACGACTATACTTGCGCCAAACAGGGAGACCAGAAATGTTTGTCTACCCAGAGGCCCTCCAATAGACATGATACATCGTGAAAAATGCAATCTTTTCACAGTTGTCATGTATGAGTTGGATTTAACGTCCGTGCCCAAATCAAGGATTTTGCAGATGGCTGGTCCGTCACATTAGCCTGACACTTGCGGGGCCAGGGTGACATCAGGTGGAACCACGATCATTTTAGCTGGAAACATACTACGTGAAAATTTCCAAGACCAAGCCGGGATTCGAAACCACGACCTTTGAATCATGAGTCCAGCACCTTATCCACTAGGTTATGGCGACCTTTAGAGAGTTGTCATTTTGGAGCACTTCAATCAAGGAATTGAGAATGCATCGTATGTTCACAAAGTACAGGCATCCCTCTATGGACTGTGTATCGCATTACGAAAGAAATCGTGAGGAAAACAGATTGAGAGGCAAAAAGGGGAGTGGGCGTCCGAAGAAATTGGGTTAAGCCTCGGTTACACCGGACCCGAATCAGCTGCGAATCCACCCGAATGCACCTATTCGGGTGCATTCTGGAGTATTCTGTTCTCCCTCCCCGAATGAGCAAAAATTCTGGAGGGATTCTGGAACATTCGTGGAGGATTCGGCTCGTTTTGAAATGTTCAAAACCAGCCGAATACCCTCCTGAATACTCCCGAAGTGGCCCCGACAAATTTCATTCGGGCCACATTCGGGAGGTAACGGCTGGAATTCGGATGCATTCGGGAGGCATTCGGGACATTCTTGGCAGATTCGGGCGTATTCGTATCATTCGGAGAGTACGGTCCGAATCATCAGACCCGAATAGCACGAATAGAGCCGAATCTGCCCCGAATGCCCCGAATGCCTCCCCGAATCCATCCGAATCGTCACCCGAATACAGCTCGCGAATATAGCCGAATCGGCTATAAATACGCGTGCAGGGAGGCATTTGTCTCATTTCGCCTGTTGCAGCCGACGTGATAACATTCTCGCCATGCCTAGAACCAAGACCACCAAGACAAAGATTTCCACTTTTCATCATCCACCTCAAGAAGAGATGTCCGACCAACTGGAAAGGGACCTCCTTGATGAAGACGACAGTGATGTCTCCGAGGAAGAATCAGTCGCCCCTTCCCAAAGCCAGAACGCCCACAAGAAGAAAGACAAAAAGGTCAAGACCACCCCAACTACCGACACCAAAAAGAAGGGCAAGACTCCCAAACGCCTGAAGTTCACCCAAGCCGAGCAAGAGGCTCTTCGTGACTGGTTGTATGGAGACGCGGAAGCCATACATCAAGCTCTTGTAGTTGTCCCCTGATGCAAAGTGCCGCAGGACCAGCGCCAGCTTCAGACCAGGCTCTAACGGTTCTCGGTAGTTGGTTCTTCTCTTGGTGAGTGCTGGACCAACCCTGGCAAGGATATTTTGGAACTGCTCTGGGTCAAATCGCAAGAAGTTCTGGAACGATTGGACGTCTTCGTGTTCGAGTTCCCACATCAGTACGTTGTATTGGCCGTACTCTGCTCGTCGTCCGATCCAGGGGCGGACCCACCATCTTCGTCTGCGCCAACGTTGGCCTGCTGGTGCATCACCATCATCGCCACCGTCGTCATCATAACCGTCACCATCATTGCTGTCAGAGTCTTCAGCAGCATCTCGTGTAGCAGCCTCGTTCTGTAAACGGTCATCATCCAGCAGCAGTTGGGCAGCGAGAAGTTGATCACGGTCTTCCATGGTGTGCACAGGTCGAATGACAAGGTGGAAGTGAGGTGCATGGAGTTGCACAATATATATACCCCTCCGCCCCCCCCCCCCCCCCCCCCCCCCAAAAAAAAAGAAAAGGATTCGGGCATATTCGGATCCGATTCGGGCCCCATTCGGACGATTCTTGGGCCCGATTCGGACGATTCTGGGGCATATTCGGGTGATTCGGTGTCGTATTCGGCGCATTCGACATATTCGTCCCGATTCGGGTCGATATTCGGGTCGCCATTCGGCTCTATTCGGCCGTAATCGGTGCATTCGGGCCACATTCGGTGCTATTCTGGTCGAATGCGGCTCGATTCTGGTCACTATTCGGGTTGGCATTCGGCTGTATTCGGGATTCCCAAAATTAATTCGTGTCGATTCTTGGCGATTCTGCTCTGATTCGGGACCCATTCGGCTCGATTCGGGGAGCTCCCCCAATCAGAGACGAATAGGGCCCGAATCCACCGAATCCATCCGATTCAGCCCATATTCGGACAGAATCGGCCCGAATTTATTCGGGAGTATTCGGTTCCGGTGTAACCGGGGCTTTAAGTAGATAGGAGGAGGCTGGGGCAATTGGTTCAGCATGTGAAAAACGAAACAAACCCAAGCTGAATTTTATTGTATTGTCTTTAAGTGGTGAGAGAGAGGGTGGTCAGAAAATACAGATATACCGGAGCGAAGCCGGGTACACCGCTAGTATCTAATATATAAATGGCAAATTCTGTCTGCGTGTGTGTGTGTGTGTGTGTGTGTGTGTACGCTATAGACTCAAAAACGGCTCAACCGATTGTAATGAAATTGCAGTACTCTGTGGACCCAG
>JAFLJL010001994.1:0-12500 GCA_018398815.1 Conus ventricosus
GGTCCAACACAGCTGGGTGTGGGTCTGAATGTCACAGGTGTCGGCTGCTCAAACAGGTGAGGTGTGGGAAGTCAGTGTTCACACTGCCTGAGATACCCAGCAGGAGTCCTTAGAGCCGAAGGCGAGATGGAGCACAGGGAGGTATGGTTACACCGCATGATTGTCGGTACAGGGTGGTGGTGCTGCTGCTGCTCCTGCTCTTGGGGTAGTTGTGTTTGAATTGTCCACAGGCAGAACTGATGTTTGGTATTTGACATCCGCCACCAGTTTATTCTTCAGTTTGACCAGTCTTTCAAACTCTTGCAATCCCAGCGACAGTTCTGCCTGTGGACAATTCAAACACAACTACCCCAAGAGCAGGAGCAGCAGCAGCAGCACCATCCTTTACCGACAATCACGCGGGTGTAACCATACCTCCCTGTACTCCATCTCGCCCTTCGGCTCTAAGGACTCCTGCTGGGTATCTCAGGCAGTGTGAACAACCTGATGACTTCCCACCAACCTCCACCCTGTTTGAGCAGAGCCTGACAACACGGGTGGGACTGGACATTCTGAAGACAGCCACAGCCCAAGCTGGTGTTGTGGGACCCAAAACAAAAGGAAAGGGGACGAAAGAAGACCAAACTGCTTGGTGCCCATCTCCCCCTGACGTCGGAACGATGGATGGTGTGATGGTAGAATCACACACCCCTGTGGCAGAGTCCCGCACCACTGTGACAGAGCCACACAGTCCCAGAACAGAACCCTACACTTCCCAGTGCCACTACTACTGCCCCAGCGAGGATCCCTACATCATGGCCTTGAAGAAAGACTGATGTGTATACAGCGTGGTGTCTGTCACGGTCAAAAATAGAACAACCAAGTCGTGGTCCAGGTTGTCTGGACATAAGCTCTAACTCAAATATTCTGGGCGCCACGTAGACGGGCCCATGGTTCGGATCCAGCCAATTAAGCATAGGGGAGAGGCTCCACAGAGACGGTCTGTCCGGCAGATGGACTAAGCAGCTTTGACCGACGCCTCGATGTCTAGCGAGACGAGTCGTAGCGCCTGGCTCAGGCTCATCTAGCCAATTTGTGGAACCAGCGCCATTGTTAGTCGGACGTCGCAGGTTAAAGCAGGAAAGGGAGAGGGAGAAGGTAGTGTGTGGTGGGGGTGAAATCTAGCTAATCAATTAAATGACCAATTGACCACCACAGAGAGTAAGGCGTGTAGGCGTGACTGTCATGATTTGAATATCCAATGGAATTAGAGGGAGATAACTTCGGGTATCAGGGGTAAAAATACTGACCAATGGTACTCGCCCTTTTTGGACAGATCGGAACGGGATAAGAAGGATGTGAGAGTGAGAGAACGGGAGGAGAACGAGGGGGAGAACGAACAGAGAGACAGAGAGAGAGAGAGAGGTTCTGGGGTGTAGTCTCTGCAGGAGAAAGGCAGAGAGATGAGAGGAGTGAAGTTTGAGCATTAGCACCAGATATAGTCTGCAAAGGGAGGACTAAAGAGAGATGTGGAAAGAGAGAGTTGCTAACTAATGAAGAGAAAAAGAAAGAAAAGAAAAGGAAAGAAAAGCAACCATGTCCATTTAATAGAGCAGACTAGGAGAGAGAGAGAGAGAGTGCAATGCGTTAATGCAGGAAGAAAGAAAGGAGAACAGATCGATGTTGATAGTCACTGTTCCATCTGAACCGGGGGTTCGACCTCATACTCGGCCAGTGCCACTTTCATCGGCAGTCCAACCTGACCAACGCCAGCGGTCTGACCTGACCAGTGCCAGCAGTCCAGCCTGACCGATGCCAGCAGTCTAACTTGACCGGTGCCAGCAGTTGTGTCGTGTTGTGAAAGTGACAGTGAAAAGAAAAAAAAGGAAAAGAAAAAGACAGTGATTCGTGAATAGTTAAGATCACCTGGCCAGGTAAAGTAGAAATCTATTTATACCCGGGTTAGTTAATGATGTTTTAGATAAATGATTTTGTGAAGTTCAGGAAAGAGAGAATGTTTTATTTCATTTGATTCCATATGCATTGATGTTTCGTTCTATGATCATGTGTAGTAAAGTTATAGACTTTACTAGTGGTTTGATGTGACGAATGCATGATATATGAATGCGATTGTAAGCAAGCTGTGAGTGTGTTTGGGCTGTGCGCTAGTCCTTCCTCCACTGACATCACCGAGGTTGACAATTTATTGGCGAGCCTGCCAGGATATTCTGGCCATTTATTATAATTGTTCAACTTCTCAGAGAGGGAGCTGGGTGGGATTCAAGTGTTGTAATCCTAAGACAAGGGGTTGTCTTACTGTATGTTCCCAAGATAGTTAAATACTAGGCTTGGCATTGCTTCCAAGATAGTTAATACTAGGCTTGGCATTTCAGCCCCAGAGTACTTATTTCGCACAGATTGCCTATAATTCGCTCTCATAGTTGGGTCAGGCGCTGGGCGTCTTATAAAAACTAACTACGTTGTCCAAGCTAATATTATCATTCATAGGATTGTGCTATTACGTCACGCGTGTCGGTAACCACCAGTTTGGCTGTCGTAGTTATAAAATCTGTTCAAAAAAAGAAAGAGATACAATGGCGGAAGAAAAGAACACCCCTATTGAACAACTTGTGGGTCGCTGGATTAGGTTACTCGGAGAGAGTTGGAGCATTCTGAACAGCAAAAGATGGAAGATAAGGAACACGCGATGCAGTATAGCGCTTGGTCCCACAACAGCCAGCTTGGGCTGTGGCTGTCTTCAGAATGTCCTGACCACACCGCGTTGACAGGGCGCTGCTCAAACAGGGTGAGGTTGGTGGGAACTCATCAGTTGTTCACCACTGCCTGAGATACCCACAGGAGTCCTTAGAGCCGAAGGCGAGATGAGCACAGGGAGGGTAATGGTTACCACCCGCATGATTGTCCGTAGACAGGTGGTGGTGCTGCTGCTGCCCTGCTCTTGGGTAGTTTGTTTGAATTGTCCACCGGCAATCTGAGTTTGGTATTTGACATCCGCCACCAGTTTTATTCTTCAGTTTGACCAGTCTTCCAAACTCTGCAATCCCAGCGACAGTTCCTGCCTGTGACATTCAAACAAAACTACCCCAAGAGGCAGGAGCATCAGCAGCAGCACCACCTTGTACCGACAATCACGCGGTGTAACCATCACCTCCCTGTACTCCATCTCGCCCTTCGGCTCTAAGACTCCTCTGGGTACTCAGCAGGGTGAACAACCTGATGACTTCCACCAACCTCCCCCTGTTTGAGTCAAGCTGACAACACGGTTGACTGACATTCTGATGACGCCCACAGCCCAGCTGGTGTTGTGGGACCCAACAAAATGAAGGGACGAAAGAAGTCCAAACTGCCCTGTGCCCATCTCCCCCTGAACGTCGGAACGATGATGGTGTGATGTAGAATCACACACCCCTGTGCAGAGTCCCGCACCACTGTGACAGAGCACACAGTCCCAGAACAGAACCCTACACTTCCCATAGGGCCACTACTACGCCCCAGCGAGGATCCCTACATCATGGCCTTGAAAACGACTGATGTGTAACACGTGGTGGTCTGTCACGGTCAAAAAAAAACAACCAAAGTTCGTGTCCAGGTTGTCTGACATAAGCTCTAACTCAAATATTCTGGCGCCACGTAGACGGGCCCATGGTTCGGATCCCAGCCAATAAGCAATAGGAAGGCTCCACGGAGACGGTTCTGTCCGGCCCGATGGACTAATCAGCTATGACCGACGCCTCGATGTCTAGCGAACGATCGTAGCGCCTGGCCTCAGGCTCATCTAGCCATTGTGGAACCAGCGCCATTGTTAGTCGGACGTCCGCAGGTTAAAGCAGGGAAAGGGCGAGGGAAAGGTATGACTGGTGGGGTGAAATCTAGCTTAATCAATTAATTGACCAATTGACACCACAGAGAGTAAGGCTGTAGGCTGACTGGTCATGATTTGATATCCAATGGAATTAGAGGAGATAGACTTCGGTATCAGGGGTAAAAATACTGAACAATGGTACTCGCCGCCCTTTTTGGACAGATCGAACTGGGATAAGAAGTATTGTGAGAGTGAGATACGGGAGAGAACGAAGGGAGACAACGAACAGAGAGACAGAGAGAAGAGAGAGGTTCTGGGGTGTAGTCTCCTGGCAGGAGAAAGGCAGAGAGATGAAGAGTGAAGTTTGAGCAGTAGCACCAGAATAGTCTGCAAAGGGGGACTAAAGAGAGATGTGGAAAGAAGAGTTCTAACTAATGAAGAAAAAAGAAAGAAAAGAAAAGGAAAAGAAAAGCAACCATTCCATTTTATAGAGCAGACTAGGAGAGAGAGAAGAAGTGCCATCGTTAATGCAGGAAGAAAGAAAGGAGAACAATCGATGTTGAATAGGTCACAGTCCATCTGAACCGGGTTCGACCTCATACTCGCCAGTGCCACTTTCATCGCATCCAACCTGACCAACGCCAGCGGTCGACCTGACCATGCCAAGCAGTCAAGCCTACCGATGCCAGCCATCTAACTGACCGGGTGCCCGCAGTTGTTCTTGTTGTGAAGGACACTGAAAAGAAAAAAAAAGGGAAGAACAGAAAAAGACAAGATTCGTGAATAGTTAAGATCACCTGGCCAGGTAAAGTAGAAATCTATTATAAAAACCCCGGGTTAGTTAATGATGTTTTAGATAAAAGATTTGTTGAAGTGTCAGGAAAGAGAGAATGTTTATTTCATTTGATTCCTAAGCATTGATGAATCGTTCTAATGGATCATTGTAGTAGAATGTTATAGCCTTTACTAGTGGTTTGATGTGACAATGCATGATATATGAATGCCCGGATGTAAGCAACTGTTGAGTGTGTTTGGGCTGTGCCTAGTCCTTCCTCCACTGACATCACGCCGAGTTGACCAATTTATTGGCGACCTGCCAGGATATTCCTGGTCCCATTTATTATATTGATCAACTCTCAAGAAGGGAGCTGTGGGATTCAAGATGTTGTAATCCTAAGACAAGGTGTTGTCTTACTGATGTTCCCAAGATTAGTTAATTACTAGGCTTGGCATGCTTCCAAGATAGTTAATACTATGCTTGGCATTTCAGCCCAGAGTACTTTATTCGCACAGATTGCCTATATTCTCTCTCATAGTTGGGTCCAGCGCTGGAGCTTATAAAAACTAACTACGTGTCCCAAGCTAATATTATCATATCAAAGGATTGTGCTATACGTCACGCTGTCGGTAACCACCAGTTTGGCTGTCGTAGTTATAAATCTTTGTTCAAAAAAAAAAGAAAGAGATACAATGGTGGAAGAAAAGAACACCCCTATTGAATCAACTTGTGAGCGTCGCCTCGTGATCTAGGTTACTCGGGAGAGATTGCGTGCATTTCGTTTGAAAAAAACCAGCAAAAGATGAAAGGGAAGAACGCGCCGGAAAGACGACGCTTGCCGTAAAGCGCAAGAAATAGAAAAATTAAGGATTCAGCTACCAATGATAAAGAAACGCAGAAACAAAAGAATAATGGAAGCGCAGGAAACAGAAAGAATGAAGCAGGAAACAGAAAGAACAAGGGAAGCCGCAGGAAACGGAAAGATTAAAGGTTCAATTAATTAGAGAAGAGAGAATACAAAGGGAGAACCACCGAGGATGGGAGTTCAGTTTCCAGTGGACTCTGTGCGCAGCTATGCCCCCCGACCCAAGTTGCCAAAATTCCTCGTAGGACCGATTCGATTGACGCATACATCAGTCGTTTCGAAACGTTTGCGACCATCAGGTTTGGCCTCCAGAAGAGTGGGGCGAGTCAATTTGTCGGCGTTACAGACGGGTAAGCTTACAAATTTTCACTGCGTTACCAGCAGAACAACAGTCTGATTTTTCGGCGCTGTGAAGGAATCAATTGATTGAAGGATTTGACCTCACAGAGAAAGGATTCAGAAAGAAATTTCGTTCAGCCTAGATTGACAAGCCGGGGAAACGTACACTCAGTTGTGCACGTCTAGATCACTATTGTGAGGAAAATGGGTTTAGAGTGAGTGGCTACGAAGAAGGAGTTCGCTGAATTGAAAGAGCTAGTTATAAGAACAGATTTTGTCAGGTTGCGGCCTGAAGTTAATCACCATACATTATGAAAACGACAGCCAAGACAGCAGGAGAGAGTGAAGTTCGCAGAGGTGTATAGAGAGGCACGTTTTGGGCACTAGGGTTCAGGAGAAACAGGAGCCAGCACAAGGTGAGATGAGTGCTAGGTGACCAGGGAGTTTTTCTGCAAAGTCTGGGGCAGAAGGAAGGGCAAAAGGGACATTAGGTGTTTTCATTTGTCACCAGAAGGGACATGTGGCGAGGGATTGTCGCATGAGGTTTCCAAGAAGGCAGCAGCCTGCAAGAAGTGGATAAAGGGTCGTCAAGGGAAACGACCTGCAGTGGAACCAACAGGGATTCAGTCTGAAGAGGGGAGTGCAGCCAATGGCTAGCACTGGACAGCAGTCAGGGTCAGGATGGAGGGCACTACTTGAGTGGTTCTTACCAGTGAATAAGGGTTGGATTGGCCAGCATGAGGGTGAAATGTTTACGAGACACCTGTTGTTCATGCGGTTAGTACTAACAACGCTGGTTTCCCGATAAAGGGATTTGGACAGGGCAAATCCAGACCTGTTCTCTAATCGATGCACTAATGTATGAGGGAGTATTCCAGTTGCAAAGAATAGAAAGTACGTCACCCCTTACTTCTCAGGCGAGTTTGTCGGCGTTGGTGATGGAGAAACCCCTTCACGATTTGAATCCATTTGGAAATATTCCAGGTGCAAGGATCCAGGGAATCCTGAGTTGTTGACTGCTACAGGGGCAACATATCAAACACGGAGCAAGAAGGAGGAAAAGGTTGAACAAACCGTTAGTCGTTCCAGCAAGAAGTCAGCATAGATGTGTCCCTGATGAGTTTAAGGGCAGCGCAGAACAAACCCTTCGCTCGAGAATCATGGGAGTTTGGCAAGAGGGGGAGAGAAACAGGAGGTTAGAGGAGGTGAGACAGAATTTCTTGTGAAAGGCGGGCTTTGTACCGGATGTTCACCAAGGGAAGACAGTTAAGGTACCACATCAGTTAGAGGTACCAGCAGGTTATCGAGACACTGCCAATGTCATGGGTCCCGATCGCTCATGGCGGTCATCTCGACAGCAAAACAGCTGACCGAATCATTGATGACTTCATTGCCAGGAGCAATGGCATACATAACGTTTTCTGCATGTCCATGTGATGTGTGTCAAAGATCACCACAAGAGGGTGAAGAGGAAGGCACCTCTTAAACATCCCCCTTTATTGACACACCATTCAAGGAGGTGTGTTGATCTGATTGGCCCAATCGCAGCCCTGTTCCAAAGGTGGGCACAGGTATGTGTTACGCTTGTGGACTACGCGACCAGATTATCCAGAAGGCAGTTGCATTGAAAGTCGCTAGATACGCAAAACAGTCCTGAAGGGCTGGTAGACCATCTTTTCTCCGCGTGGTGGCCAGCACAATTTTCTCAGTGACAGGGTCACAGTTCACCTCAGGCGTGATGAAGGAGGTCAACAGGCTGCTAGGGAATCCTACACAAGCTCCTCACTACCCCATACCAAACCCACAAATGCCAAATGGCTTGGTGGAGAGATTTCAATGGTGTGTCTGAAGGCATCTAAAAGAAGCTCTGTGAGGAAAGGCCAGCAGATTGGACCCGCTACATTCAAGCGGGCACAGTTACGCCTAACAGGGAAGCCCCTCAGGAATGCACAGGCTTTTCGCCATTTGGGCTGCAGTATGGCGGACAGTTTCGGGGGACCAGTGTGCATTCTCAAAGAGCTGTGGTTCCGAGAACAGAGTCAGAAGAGTCAAAACCACTATCAGTATGTGGGAACCAACGCAATAGGCCTAGAGGAGACATGTAAGGTCGCAAGGGAGAGTTTGCAGGAGGCTAGGGTCGTCCAGAGAAGCAATATGACAGAAGGCATGAGGAAGCAATTCTCAAGGTGGGAGATCAAGTCCTGATACAGCTTTGTCCACGGAATCACAACAACTGCAGATCATTGAAGGACCATTCACCATCATGAAAAGGTAGGTCAGGACTACCGAATCGGTGTGATGGTAAGATCAAAACTTGTCCATGAAAATTGCCCGCAAATATATTCAGCGTGAGACTCAGCACATAGCGCAGCAGCAAACATTGATGGAGGTGAAGGTGACCCAGCAGAAGAAGGGAATTTTGTTGCCATGAGTTTACCAGAGAGAGTGATAACAGGGATGTGTCACTGTATGAAGGGCTATACAGTTGGAGACAGAGGAAGTTAGGGGCACCAAAACAGTATATGGGCGCCCTGACTGATAAACCAGGCAGGACAAACTCTAGAGACATGTACGTGGAGTTTTAACATCACATAAACCCGTACATGTGAAAGCCTACCCCGATCCCATATGCCACCAAACAAGTGATCGAGGAGGAGGTAGAAAAGATGTTGGACCTGGGGGATTGAACGTCCAAAATCATTCGTATAGTGCACCCGTCGTCTTAGTGAGGAACAAGTCAGGTGAGCAATCGGGATTCTGTGTCCGACTAATAGACGTCCTGAACATGTCACCAAGGTCGATGCAGAGGACATACCAAACATGGAAACCTGTTCCGCTCAGATCGCCACAAGAAGATCCGTATTTTCACCAGGAGACGATCTGAGCAAAGGGTTACTGCAAATAGCCCTGAGTGAGGACTCAAAGGAAGTCACAGCATTCTCCACTCCTATGGGCTATAACCAGTGGCGAGTACTTCCTTTTGGGATGGGTCAACGCACCTGCAGTCTTCTCTCGGAGATGAGGAAAGTTTATTGACGGATTGGAAGGCGTTTGTGAATTTCATGGATGACATTCTGACAGCACCGAGACATGGGAGGGAGCATATAGGCAGCTAGGAGCAGCTTAGAGAGGTTAGACAAGCCAATCTCAAACCAGACCAACAAAGTGCCAGTTGGTTTTTCCAAGCCTGGAGTTCCTACCTAGTTTGGTTGTCGGAGGCGACACAAAGCAGCCTGAAAGGGAAAGGGGAGAAGATGATGAATTCAGAGAGACCAAAGACCAAAACAGAAGTCAGAGTCTTGCTAGTTTTTATTGGTTCTATAGGAGTTAGTTCAAATTACGCAGCAACACGAGTCCTCTCATGATTTGGTCAAGGCAGGAAACCGCAGTGGTCGAATGGTCAGACGCGCAGAGCAAGCACTGCAGACGGTGTTGGAAAGACTAGTTCCGTCCCAACTTAAGCTACCAGATATGTCCAAACCATTTTGTTTGCGGACAGATGCATCAGGTGTGGGATAGTGCAGTATTGTTGCAGGATATGAAGAGGTCGAGTTTTCCTGTGAGGTATGCGAGCAGGAAGTTGACACAGTGTGAAGAAGGGTACGCAACAGTAAGGAAGGAGTGTTTAGCTGTCGTGAGGCCGTGCAGAAGTTCCACCAAATACTTGTATGGGAAAGAGTTCGTGATAGAGACAGATCATCAAGCCACTCAAATTCCTGCAGGAAGGCGCAGCTGAAAAACAGCCGCATGGTTCTGCGTTGGGCAATGCACTTGCAGCCCTACAGGTATCCGAGTGCAGTACATCCCAGTCGACAGAATGTCGGAGCTACTATTAAGTCGCGTAGTATTAGCCAAGGGCTCAACTCAGAGGAGTCCAGTCATATCCGGGGTGCTTTGTTATAATATGTTTGGATTACAGTTATGTTGATTGATATGGGTTCATTCCCAGTTGCTATGGTTCATATTTTTTTTTGTGAAGACTTGTTCATAGTGGCGGGGTATCGTGTCATGTGAATTAGTTTATGCTTGGAGCATACAGTCATTGTGTAGTGATCATTATTTGGCAGTAAGTGAGGATGAGATTCCTCAGTGAAGTGGTCATGGATCGTGATCATATAATAAAGTGCTTTTACATAAGAATTGGAAGAGAAGATATGGCAAATCCGCAGTAGGTATTGCATAGGTGCGCACAGAGGTCGTTATAAAATGACATTAAATAACGCAAGGCGCACTTCAATGATAACACATAGGATGTAATTCACTAAATGATATATTTTTATAATTTATAAACCGTTGTTGTAAAGTCTTTTTTCAAACTTGCACTGTAGCTGTGTGGTCAACAAATTCGGTTGTTGTTTTTTTGTACCGTGTTTTGAACGAGGCGGTGCATATTCCTTTTGCAAGGTGAAATGTCACGGTCAAAAATAGAACAACCAAGTCGTGGCCAGGTTGGTTTGACAAAAGCTCTAACTCAAATATCTGGCGCCACATAGCGGGCCATGGTTTCGATCCAGCCAATTAAGCATAGGGGAAGAGCTCCACAGAGACGGTCCTGTCCAGCCATACGGACTAAGCACTTAGCCGATGCCCTCGATGTCTTAGCGAGATATTCGTAGCGCCTCTCAGCTCCACCCAAATTCTTAGCCAATTTGTGGAACCAAGCGCCATGTTTTAGTCGACGGTCGCAGGTTAAAAGCAGGAGGGAGAGGGAGAAGTAGTGTGTGGTAGGTGGAAATCAGCTAATCAATTAATGACCAATTGAACCACCACAGAGAGTAAGGCGTGTAGGCTGAACTGTCATGATTTGAAATATCCAATGGAATTAGAGGGAATAACTTCGGTATCAGGGGTAAAAATACTGACCAATGTACTCGCCTTTTGGACAGATCGGAACGGATAAGGAAGATGTGAGAGAGAGAACGGAGAGAACGAGGGGGAAACGAACAGAGAGACAGAGAGAGAGAAGAGGTTCTGTGTAGTCTCTGCAGGAGAAAGGCAGAAGATGAAGGATTGAAGTTTGAGCTAGCACCAGATTATAGTCTGCAAAGGGAGGACAAAAGAGAGATGTGGAAAGAGAGAGTTGCTAACTAATGAAGAAAAAAGAAAGAAAAGAAAAGGAAAAGAAAAGTAACAACCATGTCATTTAATAAGAGCCACAGAGAGAGAGAAGAGTGCAATGCTTTAATGCGAGGAAGAAAGAAAGGAGAAACAGATCGATGTAGATATTCTCTGTTCCATCTGAACCGGGGGTTCGACCTCATACACGCCATCGCCTACTTTCATCGGCAAGTCCAACCTGCCCAACCCAGCGGTCTGACCTGACCAGTGGCCAGCAGTCCATCCATACCGATGCCACAGTCTAACTTGACCGGTGCCAGCCGTGTTGTGTCCGTTTGAAATGACAGTGAAAAGAAAAAAAAAAGGAAAAGAAAAGACATGATTCGGTGAATAGTTAAGATCACTGCCAGGTAAAGTAGAAATCTATTTATACCCGGGTTAGTTTAATGATGTTTAATAAATGATTTTGTGAAGATCAAGAAAGAGAGAATGTTTTCTTTCATTTGATTCCAAATGCATTGATGTTTCGTTTCAATGATCAGTAGAAAAGTTATAGACTTTACTAAGGTTTGATGTGACGAATTCATGTATAAGAATTAGATTGTAAGCAACTGTGAGTGTGTTGGCAGTGCGCAAGTCCTTCTCCACTGACATCACCCGAGTTGACATGTCTACTTTTGAATAATATGTGCCAATGCTTTTACTGTACAGACTTTGTAAACAGTTATATTGGTTGTGAAAACAATATTATCATGCTCAAACCTACTTTTGTGCGTTTTAAAGATTTGTTTAAATGAATGTATTTTATGGATGTTTCTTCCCAAACAGTGAATTATCCAAAAAAAGAATAAAGGCAAAGCACGAAATGGTGTACGTCAGAGAGCTTCGTTCATTTTTAATGGCTTCCTGTCTGATGCTTCACTTGGCTCCTATCGTCAACGGGTCCCTTTACACGGTACTTTGGTGAAAAGCAAACACGCGGAGCGACCTAGTAAGTCCTTGCTCACTCTCTCTCTCTCTCTCTTCTCCTCTCGCTCTCCTCCTCACTCTCTCTCTCTCTCCTCTCTCTCTCACTCTCTCTCTTTCTGTGTTAGTTTTCAACGTGGTTTGAATTTGGTTCTGAGACACAGCGCACGCGCACGCATCGCGCACGCCGCAGTTGTAATGTGTGGACCATCGTTGCTTTCGTCCGTCAGGTGAAACTCGGGACGCTGACCTCGGTCATCTTTTGTTGAAAGCAGAAACAAGGACATTCCACACTTTTGCGTGCGAACACCGAGCGTTTCTCGCTTGCTGTGTGTGTCTTTGACGAGGCCTTGTCCCGTCGGACAAGGAGTGACTGGTCAGCATGTGAGTCTTTGTGGGCGGTGAGCGTCGCCATTTAGATTTCACAATAGCTTCGAAAATGCCTAATTTGTGTGCCTGGTCCCTACTGCAGAGTCTGTTCCCTTTGTCTGTTACTTGGTAGCAGATGTGCTGGTGCTTTTTGTTTCTTTGTGTGTGTGTTGTTCCGACTGGGAGGTGGTTCTTTGTCTGCTAATGATGGTTTAAGAAAGATCTCAAGGTAAGTCCAACGCAATCGGTGTTTGGAAGGGAAAAAACATACACGGCTGTACAGAAGAGCGATTTCTATAGTATACCCCAGCAAGCAAGGGAGT
>JAFLJL010001994.1:17500-49412 GCA_018398815.1 Conus ventricosus
ATTTAAAACTCCTGTCGCAGCACAACCTGAAAAACAAAAAGGAAAAAACTCACTCTCATAGGCACAATACATATGGATCGCCCTAGTCCACTAACCTTTTGGTAGTACTGTGACAGAAACCGCATCTGGAAAACAAAACAAAAAGGTAAAAAAACCGACCAGCGTTAGTCGTCTTTTTTCCCCCCTCCACTGACCCTTAAAACTATGACACGTAAAGAAAACTACGAAACGAAATATTCAAACGCTAGCTTTAAATCAGCCTCAATAGCTTTAAGATTCACCCAGAAACAACAACGAGGAGTGGGAAATTATCCCAAAAATATGTATAACTGAACACCACAGCCATCATATCAACTTGAAAAAATGAGTTTCAAACAGCTATCACCATTTTACAGAGACGCGACAGCATTGAACGTTACCAGAACATGACTTTAACACGAGAAGCTAGAACAGGGTTGACAGGTGGAATTCCGTCTGAAGCGACGAAGCGTTAATGTAGAAGAAGGAAAGAGACTTGCATTTTGGTGTAAGTGAACATAGCTTTTCCCGTCTGTCGAAACCTGTTTGTACCACTGCCATTTTCCCCTGTGTATGAGCACGTCCATTGATAAAACATCTTTGTGAGCGGTGTTGTGATTTTTTGCTGAGGTCCTTTGCAACTAATGGGGGGGGGGCTCTTGCCCGAACAAAATAGTTTTTGAAACGCAGTCACCCACAAACGTTCCTCCTGTGTATCCTGTTTTGAACAAACCCGGTGTCGTTTGTCCTATTGACATGGTCAGGACAGTCAGAGCAGTGTGGGGTCCACGCTAGCCCCACGGTGCGTGTGTGTTGGAACAACGCTGTGTGTTGTGAGCACGCCTCACATCTGGAAACCACGATTATACCCCTTGTAAAACTGTTCGTGCAAGATTCGGGGTTGTATGACTTCCTCAAAACTCTCGCGACTAAGCGCCATGTAGAATGAGTCTGTGCCACTCCAGCAGTTGAAAGTCAACCTTCCACGAATTTGTCCAAAAAATCGTAATAGAATCTAACATTCGCAGTTTTGGCGTACTGAAAGACAAATTATCCAACTGCAAAGGTGGAGTGCCCAGTTGATTGTTTTTCTTCCTCATCTCCACCTCTACTACACCCCCGCCCTAGCTCGGTCAGTGTTGAAACCGACTTTCCATTCACGCATTTGGGTACTTGGTCACGGTGACGTAGTGAATGTCCCGTGTATTTGGCTATGTTTGTCAGAGTTTTGCCATAGGCGCTCTGCTGAGCAACTTGAACGTTCAGCAAGATTGATTGGGATGAATCAAGGTCCCCCTTCTACGCGCTTCAGACACCGCCGTTCGCCAAACTGTCTAAAACACGAGTTGGGTTTACTCCATGATCGGTGTGATGTTTGCATACATTCAAACCCATGCCCAATACCATTTGATAAAGGATGGCGAGAAGAATTTTTTTTCCATATAGCTAACCCAACCAACAAAGTGCGACTGGGCGACTCAGAGTTTGAGCTTTCTGCGTATTCCCGCGATGTATATACGCATGTTGTCTTCGCAACGTCGCATTTTTAAAGATGGGATGAAGTTCATAAAAGTGTTCTTTCAGACTGTCCGGCACCACAAATGTAACATTCAACCAACCAAACAGAGTGTCATTTTGACAGCGTTCAAAATACTTGTTCTGTGATAGCAGACATCCCTAAACGGTTTGAAAGACGGGAAACCGTTTTTTGAGTAAGTGTCTGATGGTGGGTTTGCCCGTTTCTCTTCCTGCCAACTGGACCCCCACAAATCCCACATTTTCTACCACAGTCTCTTTCAATCCTCACGAAGATAGCTGGTAATGTCCTTTGTGATTTCTCTGAGATAATAGCGTTCCCGTTACAGGGTTAATGTGTTTGCCATGAGTGAGATGACAATCAATGTCCGTGAAACAAACACCATAAACTGTGTAGCAAAAACCGTGTCATGTTGTCGAGTCCCAACCGTCGACGCGGATGTGTCCTGCGCGCCCCACTGGCTGTATTCACCCTAAACTATGTTCTTCCCGTTAAAACTTGTGCTTATGTGTAGTTGTTTGTGTCGCCGTCCACTCCTTAACCATTTCTCACGCTTGCTGACCATACACGTCCGTTCTTTTCTGCTTAAACCCGTCTCACATCTTCTACCGTTGAGTGTATGTGAGGCATGGGTTGCATGATGAAGCCCATAGGAAAAGTGCATTGGCGTCATAGTACTCGAACCGACTGAACAGGTTGTCCGAATTTGTCACGAATGAATGTTTTGTCTTTTCGTATACTAGTGAAAAGAATAATGAGGGCCACCAACAATATTGTCACTCAACAGCGTAATGTAGGTCTTCTTGTTTTTCATTGAAGACAGAAAAAACACACCGGGAGATAGGGTTTGAACAAGTTAGATCGTGTGATGCCCCTGGACAAGATACCATCTTCCAGAAGATTCAATTGCCTAAACGCGAATACATGTCAATCTGAGCTTGAAGACCGCAATGAATTGCCGCCACATCCCTTATTGTTTACACACCAGAAATCTCAAACATGCAATGTGTTTACCTTCCACACGCGTTGAACAGAAGCGTACTCTCCCTCTGTGATGTTTTCATTTTGAGTTTGCTAAAAAAAAAAGGCAGCATGAGGTGGAAGAGATGTTTATTCTTTCAGTTTTCCCAACTGGACATGTACTCATAACAAAAGTACCCTTTTGTTCCTCCACCCCAAACGCTAGGATATTAGAATATGAAAATCCAGCCAAAAGGTTGCAAATGTCCAAAAACTGGAGTTCTGACTGGTGATACACATGTATTGAATGGTTGCGTTCACCACAAACTTGAAAGGGTTTTGGGTTTTGAACTATTGTTTATTTCCTCCTCGCCTCCTTATTCATCTCCTACCCCCTCCTCCTCTTCGCCTTCTTCCTCTTCCCCCACTCCTCAGCAGAAATCAAACCCGTCTGGGTTTGGCCCGACTCATTCCCTCTACATTGTCTGTCATAGCACCATATCCATAATCCCCTGAATCAAATAGGTTTGGATGACATTGAGGATCATACTTGTAAAATTAAACCCACCACGGCAGTCGTGAGGTACTCCTTCCAGTTTTTCTTTCAGAACGGGCGGAATGTGGTGAGAGTTTAAGACTTGTCACCCTGCGAAGGATCAATCATGGCTTCTAACGTATCAACGCATCTTCAAAATGTTCACGGAGAGAGAAAAGAGGTTATCTGAAAATCTGTTTCCAAATACTTCACCCATGGTGTCACGAGTTTCGGTGGACCCCCTCACTCACAAAAAACGAGGCTCTTCAAACCCAGTACGTTGGAAGCGATAGCGACAGAGAGGGGAACGTGTCGAGCTGTGTATGTCGTGTTGAGTGTTTGTTTGTTGGTGTAATCATCGGTCCTCGAAGACACTTTCAAATCAAAGTACTCTGTAAGGAAAAATCGAATCAGGATCAACGAAATACCATAACGACAGAGTTTCTGCAACACCGATTCAGTGGTGTGTACACCCCTCCTTTTTATGTGTGTTGATCTGAATGCCTTGACACTGTCTCGTTTTGTTTAGCTCCCAAAGCGTATGCCACATTTTGTCACATTTGGAACAACTAGCGCATGTCTAACTTGTCAATGTCCAATGAAGTGCATAAAAGATGTTGTACACAACACTTTAAGCGTGTCTGCATGTTTGTAATCACTACACGACAAGGAACGACTGCATGTTTGTAAATCACTACGAACGACAAGGAACGACACGGGGGTGTTAGGGGCTCAAATTCAAACCACATCCCATTGATCTGTAAACAGCGCAATTCACCTCGAACCCAACTCTAACAGAGTAATGCCTGAAAATTATGGTGGGTGACTTACACCCTACCCAAGCTGTTAGAGACCTTGGTTTGTTTTTGTAGGGCTAATGTACAGAAGCGCCTAGGTGGAGAGCGAGACAACAAAAGAAAACAAAGTCTGACCGTTGAAAACAAAACCATGTGGTTCAATCTTTTGCAGCGTGTTCAGAAACGATTGTTGCAATTGTAGTTCATGCAGTGAGTCACAGCCCTCAACCAATGGAAAGTCAGGTCGAGGGTACACAAGAAAATGAAACATGATTGGCCTAACAGAGTAACGAGAGTAGGTCGTTCTCTCTAACATTCCCAACATGTATCGATCACGCAAGTCAGAAAGAAAGGAAGAAATCTTGTTTTGTAATGATGATCCGAGGATTGTCCCAGAGCCGTGGTATTACACAGGCGTGAAAGAAAGACTGACTCCCTGCTCTTTATGTCTGAGTAAAAAAAATGAGAAAAATTAATATTAAAAACGTTTGTTTTGTATCATGGAAAACTCCAAAGAAGATCATCACCCTTTGGAGAATCTTCAAGGGTCCCAAAACAAATGTAAAAAAATAAGACAGATAAACTTACCAGGCCTTATGGGTTTGATAGTGTTCCAATATTTTGTCATACATCTCTTTCACATCTAATAAATGATCTAACACTGTTTTTCTTTTCGGTGTGTGATTCAATCCCTTTCTCGTCGGAAAAAAGATAAAAACAGACTCACTGTCCCTTTTGCACTTCCTTCCCCAGCAAGTAACCCCTACTCTTCCTCGGTGATATTTTCCACCGTCGTGGGTCCCCACATTGTTGGTCCCTAGTGGTCCTTGCGACCAAAAACCAACATGACACACCACACATGGTTATCATCGTTCGTGTTGCTCCCGGACATGCGGTTGTTGTTCTGTTCGTATACACAGCACGACACTCAGAAAGGTAAAAAGAGAAGCTGAAGTCTGGTAATCTTCTTCTTCTGCCAGACAAGTTTCTGCACTCCGTAGACTGTTTTTTTCCGTTCATGGTAATTCGGTGACGAAAGGCAACGGAGGTGGATAGGCAGTGAGTTTCCAGCGACAGTCCTCGGCGTCTGATGCAAGACGACGAACCACTGTCGTTTAATTGGAATGCTCTGCCAATCCAGCTTCTGTGTCCGCTTCCTTCTCCAAGGTACTGTCTACTTGTCCCATTGTTACAACTCTCCGCGGCCTCATAATAACCGACGCCACGCCCACCCCACGCAATCTTTTGTTCTGTATATTGATTAATGACCCCACCCCCATTAGGCTCTTTGTTCTTGACACACCTGCCTTCGCCTTGCGCGTGTTTACAATAGCCCACCCCCACCATCTTTGTTCTGTATATTGATTAATGACCCGCAGCTGTTCTTGTTTCTTTGTGTCGACACCACCTGCCTTCGCCCTTGGCGCGTGATTCAATACCTCACGTGGTACACCAGCTGCAATTGGCGCGTGATTCAAATACGTCTCGTGGTACACCCAGCTGAACATTGCGCGTGTTTCAAATACCTCAACAAGACAACAGCACCCCAACCAATCACAGCATTCTCGCCAACACTCTCAATCGTAATTACTTTTTTTCTGTCTTCGTTCTGTCTCTGCCTTTTCTCTCTCTCTCTCTCTCTCTCTCTCACTCACTCTCTCCTCTCTCTCTCTCTCTCTCCTTCTCTCTCTCTCTCTCTCTCTCTCTCTCTCTCTCTCTCTCTCTGCGTCTAGTACGTAGCACTATCGCACATGTATGCACACGGCAGTCCATGACTTATTCCGACATTATTTCTTGTTCCAGTTACTGATATGAGTGAAAGCCGCCACCACCACGACCAACCCTGTCGCCAACACCACCACCGCCACATCACCACACACCTTCACCAACCTTCACCACCACCACCTTCACCACCGCCATCGCCACACCATCCACCCTCTATGGTTGTTTTTCTGTCTTGTTAGTCTGTTTGTTGTCCGTCTATGTTTGTGTCTGTGATCTGTTTCTTTGTTCGACCACTCTGAAAATAAAGGCAAACCACAAATGGTGGTAATCGATCAGAGAGCGTCCCGTTCATCTTTAATGCCTCCTTTTTGATATGCCACTTTGCTGCCTATCCACACCGAGACAGTTAACAGTCAATGGGACCTTGATGGAACAATGCTCATCACAGCATCATCATCATCCTAAGCTCATCACCGCCATCTCTTTTTTTTTTTAACACGCATACGTAACCACCGGCAATCGAAAAAACAAAAACAACAAAACCACGGCGTCACACCGATCCGCACACGCGCGCGCGCCACAACACGACACCCCTTATCTCTTTTTAAACACTACGTCAGCAAACCACCACCCCCACCAAACAACAACACTTTATTTTTAACATTATCGATCGTGAGAGAATGTAAATATATACGGGTTCAAAGACTAACCCATGTTATTCTGCATGAGAAAACCCCCTTTTCACATAAAATCACGTCCTCACACATCAGTTTTGACCAAATTAACACCTATTAACAAAAAATTAACACGCCAATAACCACTAAATTTGACGTAATCAGACATTGAAACGGGGGTTTTCGCGCAGAATTACATGGTGAACGTGAACCCGTATATTTACATTCTCTCCAAACACACAATTAACTAACGTGTAATGGTTTGGCAGTCTAACCAACAGACCATACAAGCAATATGATTTGGAATCGGCCATATTGCACACGAGGGGGGGGAACCTGCTTGTCTGCAATACTTCAATTATTACTTAGATTACTTCACTGTGTGCGCCCAACAATTGGCATATATGACGACATTTATGCCCAGAACTACAGACCTCTCTGGGTCGATCTTTTCCGACGTTTGCTTGGTGCCTAATAGTAGAAGGTAATTCTTCGTCACCCCCAAAATCAACGTTCATGATCATTGACAAAAAGATTTTAAAAATTTTGAGGCACCCAAAACTTTAGCAGAGGATTCAATTTTTACAAACACGTAATTTTTAAAATTTTAAAACACGGGGAGCGGGGGGATGACGCCACACAACACACACCACACCACACACACACACACACACACACACCCACACACACACACACCCCACACACACAAAACAACACTCCCACACAACACACACACACACACAACACACACACACACACACACACACACACACCACACACACACACACACCACACACACACACAACACCCCCCCACACACACCCACACAAACACCACACACAACCACACACACACACACCACACACACACAACAAACAACCCCACACACCCGCACGCACGCACGCACGCACGCACGCACGCACCACCCCAACCACACCACACAAAACCACACACACAACGGGGGTGACGTTGATTGAAAAAATGACGCGACAATTTTCAAACGGGCAAGTCGGGGGGATCAAAAGTTTTTTGTGCGGATCTCTTCACGCCCCTACCTCGGTTTTTGGGGGACAACCCCCTTTTGTTTTGGTTTAAAAGGACTGCATGTTTGCACTGACGATGCAGCTCGGGATCAAAGTTGTCCAGATTCTGACTTTTCTAAACGTGCAACACGGTCGATCGTAATTTTGCGGTCGGTCAGGTTGCTGGTTTTCACCTTCATTTTTTTGGGAACATTTTCAACAAATTGCTGTAGACTGTTGCCCTCTTCACATTCCAAATGCTAAATTGTAACAACATGAGAGTTCGCGGCAAGGTTTTTACAAATCTCACCCCAAACCGTCATCTTTCCCTTTTCGAACACGCTTTTCTCCAAAATTTCGACAAAGAATTCATCGGCACATGCCACTGAATACGGGGTTTCTCACGCTCCACTGCTTGTGCTGAGAGTAAAACCCCTTTTGCAGGAAAAACGATAAGAAACTTACGTCAAACTATCGCACAAAACCACACTTTAAAGATTATCATCCTTTATAAAACCACACAGAAAAGTCATTCACATAACCTCGGGGCAATCCGAAATGAAACAAAACATCTGGGATTTAGTTGTTCCGAAGTTTGGAAAAAACAAACAAAACATTTCACAGCCGCTTTCCCTGGTACCATCCAAAGAAGGAAAGAGGCCAACGTTTTACGCCTCCCCACGCTAGCATCGTGAAGTCGGTAGGGTCAGGGGTCACCGCGCTGACTAAGTGTTTCTCTGGCAAAAAGGAACACTGTGAAAATAAGCCCCCAAACCCCATCTTTTCTATTCAAAAAAGAATGATGCCCCTGCTCGGAAAAAAAGACATAAACGACATTGAGGGGGGAAGAGAGAGGGGGGGTTGTCTCCTACTGGCTGGAGAAGTCAGCAACGGGGTTCGGATAGTGAGGAGGGAAAAAGAGGAGGGGGAGGACGAAGAAAACAAAAGGGGGACGTGAACAAGAACAACAAGAAAAAACAACAATAGCCCCCCCCCCACCACTACACTCTACTTTTACTATGGGAAACACTTCCACACCCCCCTCCCTTACGACCACACCACCCCATTACGGTGCAGCAACAACGCAGCAGCAGCAGCAGCAGCAGCCACCCATATTTTTGTTTTTTTCTGGCCATCACCACCACCACCCCCACCAGCAGAGGGGACGTTATATACGGTAGGGCCATAATTATGTGTGTGTGTGTGTGTTGATTTATTTTAACTCTGTCGCAGACACCCGAAAAAAAATGAAGGAAAAAAACCCCTCCATAGGCACATAACATATTGATCGCCTGTCCACTACCTTTTGGGTGACTGGACTGAACCCATTGGGAAAACAAAACAAAAAAAAATGAAACGACAGCGTTAGCGTCTTTTTTCCCCCCTTTCCACTGACCCTAAAACTTTGACACGAAGAAAAATACGAACAAAAAATTAACGCTAGTTTAATCCCTCAAGCTTTTTGATTTACCCCGGAAAAAAACAAGAGGAGGGGGGGGAAGTTTCCCAAAAAAAAGTTTTGACTGAACACCACACTCAACCTTGAAAATGAGTTTTCAAAAAGCTATCGACCCTTTCAGAGCGACGCATTGGAAAATTACCAACATGACTTACACCCGGGAAAGCTAGACAGGGGTTTTAAAGGTGGATTCCGTCTGAAGCGACGATGGTTAAAATAGAAGAAGGAAAGAGACTTGCGATTTGGGGGTAAGTGAACATAGCTTTTTTCGTCGTTTGGAAACCGGTGTTTGTCCAGCCCTTTTTCCCCGGTGGAGCACCCATGAAACCTTTGGGGACGTGTTGTGATTTTTGCTGAGTCCTTTGCAACGAATTTTTTTTTCTCTTGCCCGGCCAAAAATGGGGTTTTTGAACGCAGCCCCACAAAACGGTCCCTTTTGTTTTTTCCTGTTTTGAAAAAAAACCCGGTGTTCGTTTGTCATATTGTACAGGGTCGGCCCGTCGGCAGAGTGTGGGGTTCCAGCTAGCCCCCGGGGGGCGGGTGGGTTGGAAAAAACGCTGTGGGGTTTTGTGGGGCACGCCTCAGCGGGAAAAACCACGGGATTATACCCCTTTGGGAAAAATGTTGTGAAAAGATGGTTGTTGACTTCCCAAAACTCTCGCGACTAAGGCCTGTAGAGGGGAGTTGTGCCCAAACTCCAGCAGTTGAAAGTCGACCTGCCCAGGGAATTTCCCGAAAATCTTTAATAGAATTCAAACCCTTCGCGTTTTGCGAAACTGATAGCCCAAAAGTACCCAATTCTGCAAAGGGAGGGGCCCAGTTGATTTTTTTCTTCCTCAGTTCCCCCTTTTATACACCCCCCCCCTGGCTCGGCCCGTGTTTAAAACCGACTTTCATTCACCATTTTGGGGGTATTTGGTCAGCTGTGAACCGTCGGGGAATTTTCCCTGTGTTTGGCATGTTGGTCAGAGTTTTCCCCTTTAAGGCGTTGCTGCTGAGAAAATTAAACCTTTTTCACCCAAGATTGATTGGGATAAAATCAAGGCCCCCCTTTCTACGCGCGTCGGGAACGCGTTCGCCCAACTGTCTAAAAACGAGTTGGGGGTGTATCCATGATCGGTGTGTTTTGGGCTTATTTTTAAACCCCTTTCCCTCCAATTTCCATTTGAGTAAGGAGGGGGGAAGAAGTTTTTTTTTTTTCCATATTTTAGCTCCCCCCCCCAAAGTGCGACGTGGGCGACCGGAAGTTTTTTGGTTTTCTGCTATTCCGATGTTTTCCCAATGTTGTCTTTGGGCAAAGGTTTGCATTTTTTTAAAGAGGGGATGCGTTCGGGAAAAAAGTGTTCTTTCACTGTGGGGCACAAAATGAAAACCATTAACCCAGACCAAACAGGTGTCATTTTTGACGCGTTAAAAATTCCTTGTTCGGTGATAGAAAAACAAAACTAAAAAAGGGTTTTTGAAAGAGGGAAAAACGCTTTTTTAGGAAGTGTCTGATGTGGGGGGTTGTCCCGTTTCTCTTCCTGCCCTGACTTTCCCAACATTTCTACCACAGTCACTTTCCATCCTCACGAAAAATAGCGGGAAATGTCTTTTTGGGTTTTCTCTGGATTTTTTGAGGGGTTTTCCCCCTTTCCCCAAAAGGGTTTAAATGTGTTTGCCATGAGGGAGTTTGACAACCCATGTCGTAAAAACAAACACCCTTGAAAACGGGTTTAAAACCGTTTTTTCTTTGTGTCGGCCCCAACCGTGAGCGGATGTGTCTTGCGCCCAAAAAACTTTTTTCCCTTTCCGTTAAAACTTTTTTTGCTGTATGTGTATGTTGTTTGTGTGCGCCGTCCCACCCCCTTTAATACATTCCCCCCAACCCGCCCCTTTGGGGGGCGGGGGAAACCCAAAAAACACGGGTCGTTCTTTTCCCCGGCCTTTTTTTTAAAGGGGGGCCCCCGGTTCCTCACATTTTTTTTTTCTTAAACCTTTGGGGGGGAAAATTTTGGGGGGTTTTTGGGGGGCCAAAAGGGTTGAAATTGATTGAAGGTAATGAATGGGGAACCCCTTTTTTTTTTCCAACCGGAAATTTTGAACGGTTTTTTTTCCCAAGGTCACGGGGGGAATTTTTGTCTTTTTTTTGGTTTATTTTAAAAAAAAAAAGGGGGGCCCAAAAATAGCAAAATGGGAAGGGGGGTTTCTTTTTTTTCCCCAAGGGAAGCCCAAAAAAATTTACCCGGGGGGGTTTTCCCCCCAAAAGTTTGGATTTTGGAAAGAAAATCTTGGGGGAAAAAACCCCCAAAGCCAAAAACGGGTTTCCCCCTGGACTGGGCCCTGAAAATTTAAGGGCGTTTTTGGGTTTCCACCCCAAAATTTGAAAGGTTTTTGGGTTTTCCTTTTTTTTTCCCCCTTGACTTGTACCCCTTCCCCCCCCTTTGTTTTCTTTTTGGGGTTTCTAAAAAAAAAAACCCTTTTGGGTTTGGGAATTTCCCTTTCATTTTGCCCAAAACGGTCTTTCCCCCTCATCCCAAAAATTTTGGGTTTCCCCCCCAAAAATTTGGGGTATTTTTTTTGGGAAAATTCCCCCAAAAAAAGGGAAAAGCCCCTTCTTTTGGAGGTAACCTTATTTTTTCTTTCAAAAACGGGGGGTTTTTGGGTTTTTTGATTTTTGGTTTTTTTCCCCCGGGGGAAATCTTCTTAAAAATTCCCGCCCCTTTTTCCCCTTTTTCCCAGAAAAAAAGGGGTTTTCCCGCCCCCTTTCCCCAAAATTTCCCCATTTTTGTCAACGCCCTTAATTTGCGGGGGGGCCCCCCCTTATCAAAAAAAAAATTAAACCCCCAAGGGAAAAGGAAAAAGGATTGCGCCAAAAAAGGGGGGGAAGTGGGGGCTGGTTTTAAAAGCCTTGTTGCAAGGGTTGGGTTTTTTTTTGTTTTGGGGTTCACGGGAAAGAAAAATTCAAACTTTTAAATACCTCCCTTTTAAGGGAAAGGGGGGCCCCCAATAAACGAAAAAAACGGGGGAAAACCAGGTCTTGGGAAAACCCGGGTTTCCAGGGGGGAACCCCCCTTTTTGTATGTGTTTTGGGGGTTTTGTTTTTTTTTGGGGAACACGGTTCTCAAAGTTAATGGTTTTGGGGAAAAAAAAATCCAAGGGTTTTAAACAGGGAAAAATCCCTTTTAAACCGCTGAAGTTGTGCAAAAAGAGGGGTTTTGGTACACCCCCTTTAAGGTGTTGAGTTTGTAATCATAAAAAAATTTTCATTTTTAATCCCCCCAAAGGAAACCCTTTTGCCCCCCCCAAATTAAAATCAAAATTCAAAAAAATTTCCCCTTTAAATCTGAAAAGAGTTTTAAAAAATCCCAACTTAAAACAAGTTTAAAGCCCTGGGGAAAAACCCAACCCCTATGGGGCCTACCTCCTAGCTTAACAACCCTCTCCCCAAAACCTCACCGATTTTGGGGGGAGCCCAAAAACATACTGGACCCCCCTTTGGGTTTGTTTTTTTGGGCCCCCCCCAAGAAGCGTTTTGGTTTGGGGGGAGCGAGACCCCAAAAAAAAAACCAAAAGTCTGGGTTGTAAAAAAAACCCTTTTTCATTTTTGAGCTTTTCCCAAAAAAAACCCAAAAATTGTTGGAAAGAGCCCCCCCCCCCCCCCCCCAGGGGGTCCCCAGCCCCCCAAGGGGGGGAAAGTAGGTGAGGGTACCATAAAAAGATGTAGCCCCCCCATGAGGGCCCGAAGAGTCCCCGGGGATTTTGGGGTCTTTCTCTCTGAACATTTTCCCCAAAATTCAACCCCCCCCCCCCGCAAGTCAGAAAAAAAAGGCCAGAACATTTGTTTTGTTTTGTTTGGGGCCAAAGGATTTTTTCTGGGCCCCTGTGGTTTTTACACGAGGCGTGAAAGAAAGACAAAAATCCCTGCTTTTATTTGAAAGAAAAAAAAGGGAAAAAAAAATTTAAATATTAAAACGTTTGGGTTTTTTTTTCCTGGAAAAATCCAAAGCTGTCATCCCTTTTTGGGGAGAATCTTCAGAGGGCCCCAAAAACAAAGGGTAGACAGTTTTAAACTTTCCCGGGCGCTTATGGGTTTGATAGCTTTTCCAATATTTGTCATACATCTTTTTCAAATCTGGAGATAAAAGGCCTAACAGCGGGTTTTTTTTTTCGGTGTGTGTTCAATTTTTTCCGGGGGGAAAAAAAAAAAAAAAAAAAACAAAAAAACCCCTCACTGTCACTTTTGCATTTCCCTTCCCCAGAAAGGAAACCCCTACGTCTTCCTCTTTTGTTGATTTTCCCACCGTGGGGGTTTCCGAGGGTTTTTTGGCCCCAGTGGTTTTTGCGCCCAAAAAACCAAAACCTGAAAAAGGGGGGCCACACAGGGTTGATCAGTCTTTTCGTTTTTGCCCCCGGCATGGGGGGGTTGGGGTTGGTTCTGTTCAAAACCACGACGACACTCAGGAATTTAAAGGGAAGTAAAGGGTCGGGTTTTCTTCTTCTTTCTGCGCAGACATTGTTTCGGGCCCCTCGCTTTAAGACGTGATGTTCATGGTAATTCGGTGACAAAAGGGCAACGGGAGGGGGGTTTGGCCCGTGAGTTCAGGGGACAGTCTTGTGGTTGATGAAAGACGAAGAACCTCTGTCTTTTAAATTTGGGAAAAGTGCTCTGCCCCCCCGGCTTCTGTGTCCCCCTTCCCCTTCCCGGGGGGGTTACTGTCTCCTTTGTCCCATTTTTAACAATTTCTCCGCGGCTTCATAAAAACCCGACGCCACCCCCAAACCCACGATCTTTTGTTCTGTGTATTGATTAATGCCCCGCAGCCCCCCATTGCTTTTGTTTTTGCCCCCGGCCTTCGGCCTTTGGCCCGCGTTTTTCAAATACCCCCCCCAACCATCTTTTGTTCTGTGTTTTGATTTGCCCCGAGTTTGTTTTTGTTCTTTTTTGTTTGCACCCCTGCCTTCCCCCTTTGGGGCGCGGGGGATTCAAATCCCTCAGGGGTTTACCCCCAGCTAAAAAATTGGGCGCTTTGTTTCAAAACGTCACGTTTTTCCCACCCAGTGAACATTGGCGGGTTTTTCAAATACCCTAAATCAAGAGCAACAGCCCCCCCCAAACCCAATACAGCAGGTTTTTCGGCAACACTCTCATTCGTAATTACTTTTTTTCTGTCGTCTGTTTTGTTTTGCCTTTTTTCTCTCTCTCTTCTCTCTCTCTTCTCTTTTCTCTCTCCCCTTTTCTCTCCCCTCTCTCTCCCCTCCCCTCTCTCTTCCTTTTCTCTCCCCTCTCTCTCTTCTCTGGGGGTTGTACCCCAGCACTTCGCACATTTATTTTCCCCTTCATCCCCTGGACCTTTTTTTCCGACATATTTCTTGTTCCAGTTAATGATGAGGGGTGAAAACGCCACCCCCACGACCCAACCCCTGTCGCCCTACCACCACCCCCACCATTTACCCCAAAAAAACCCTTTCCCCCCCTTCCCAACCCCCCCTTCACCACCGCCCCTCGCCCCCCCCATCACCCCCTATGTGTGTTTTTTTTCTGTTGTGTGTCTGTTTTTTGTTTTTTCCGTCTATGTTTGTGTCTGTTTAAAATTTTTTCTTTGGGTTTTGGAACCCCTCTGAGAAATAAAAGGGCCAAAACCCCCCAAAGGTTTTAAACGATCAGGAAACGTCGTTCATCTTTTAAAGGCCTCCCCGTTTGATTTGCCCCTTTGGGTTTCCTTCAACACCCAGGACGAGGTACAGTCAATGGGGAACCCTTTTTGGAACCCCAAAGCTCATCTTTAGCATCTCATTTATCTAAGGCTCATCACCGCCAAATTTTCCCCTTTTTTTTTTTTTCACGCCCCGTTTCCACCCGGGGGCCCCCGAAAAAAAAAAAAAACAAAACAAAAACCCCGGCGTACACCCAAACCGCACAAGCGCGCGGCCCCACAACACGAACCCAAACCCCCTTTTCTATTTTTAAACCCAAAAGTCAGCAAACCACCACCCCCACCAAAACAACAAAACCCTTTTTTTTTTAAAAATTATCGTCGTGGAGAATGTAAAAATACGGGGTTTTACGGAATTTCCCTGTTTTTTCTGCATGAAAACCCCCCCCTTTCACATACAAATCAGTCCCTCAACCCCAAACCCGTTTTGACCAAAATTAACACCTGTTTTAAAAAAAAATTAACACGCCAAAAACCTCTAAAATTGACGTAATCAGTACATTGAAACGGGGGTTTTCGCGCAGAATAACATGGGTGATCGTGAACCCGTATATTTACATTCTCTCCAAACACACAAAATTAACTAACGTGTATATGGTTTGGCAGTCTAACCAACAGACCATACAAGCAATATTGATTTGGAATCGGGCCATTGCACACGAGACCTGCTGTCTGCAATACTTCATTATTAATTAGATGAGCTGTCACGTGTGTGCGCCCAACCAATTGGCAGTAGGTATGACGTCATTTATGCCCAGAACTAGCGAGACCTCAGCTGGGTCGATCTTTTCCGACCGGGACGTTGAGGAGTGCAGACGCGTTTAACGCGGACCTTGCTTCGTTCTCAACCCGGTCAAAGAGACAGTCTAAATCTTTTAGGAACGAAGCAAAGGAAACGTGAAATGACAGTAAGTGAACTGGATGTTTTTTACGTAATTGTTTTGTAGAGAAACTTGATAATGAACCGATCGACGAAGGTTCTTTTATGAAAGCTGAAAAACATGGCTGAAATTACGCCTGTTTACTGAAGGCCGGTTCTGTGATCAAAGCTGAAAATCGTAAAACTCTTCGGCAATCTTTGCTTTTAGACCATTGGCTTGAAAGAACAAAAACTCTTTTCAAAAAATCTAACCCCAAAACGTCCTGGGATAATTATTTGAAAACTGAAATTCTGACGGAACCCACCCACGATGTGTAAAAAACTGACGGAATTATCATTTTGTTTTTTATTATCCAAAGCTTCACAAGCTAGGAATGTCGATCCACAGCTTGTATGAGAAAAGAAGGCTCATTTAAAAAATATATGCAAAGCGACGTTGGCCCAAAGCGACTAGCGCTGTGAAAAAATCAATACTAGCCGATGAGGACAGACATGCAGAGACAGAGAGACAGCACTGGTTATTGATCCAGCAGCTCTATGGAGCGGTGCCAGGTTACGCGACTGCTAGCGGCAGCAGGCCCAGCATAAGGCTAAAAATAT
Source organism: Conus ventricosus (assembly GCA_018398815.1). Taxonomy (NCBI): domain Eukaryota; kingdom Metazoa; phylum Mollusca; class Gastropoda; order Neogastropoda; family Conidae; genus Conus; species Conus ventricosus. The sequence goes on from JAFLJL010001994.1 coordinate 33,404, forward strand.
GCCAGAACTGTGTCACCCGGCCCATGACCGCCGCGTCCTACAAAGGCCCTCAACAGGGCCGAAAATAATACTATGGGAGGTAACTCCTGCACACCCCTACCCCACCACACACCCCCACCCCACCACACACACCCCCCCCCCACTCCACGCATGCACACCCCAACCCCACCCCACGCATGCACGTCCCACTCCCCACGCATGCACACCCCAACCCCACCCCCCGCACGCACACCCCACCCCACGCACGCATGTCCCCCACCTCCACGCATGCACACCCGCTCACGTTTTGTCCTTCAAAGCACTGCAGTAATCCAGGTCAAAACGATCTGGAGCTGATTGACCTAGTTGATTAAACCACCCACTGCCCACTCACGCACACATATATATATATATATATATATATATATATATATATATATATAATATATATATATATATATATATATAATATATATATATATAATATATATTATATATATAACTTCTTCTGATTTTTACAAAAAACAAGAGAAATACCATAGATATTTACATTCTCTCCCTATACTATAAAACCCTAATGGTTTCCAGTACGCTCTTCTACTTCCAGCACCATCAATAAATCAAACAAACAACTGGATTTCCGTTTTGATTAGTTATTTTATATTTAATGAATTTATATCTATGCTCATTAATTCTTTAAAATGACTGTCTCCTCCAAACCTATATGACTGATAATCGCAAAACACTGCCGTAATTGACGGCAATACTCGTAGAATTTTAGAGGGCTGCCCCATAAATAAATTGCGGTCTGTTTTTAACTCCTCTAAATAGACATACAACGTCGGGTTTACGAGAAAATCGGCTGGTCTACTGCCTAAATACTTATAAATGCCCCCTTCTAAAAGGCCGTGTGTTTTAATATGATACGTCTCACCGCTATCATAAAAGCCCAAAATTCGAGCAAGGCCTCTAGGAAAAACATACTCTCTTTTTTCTTCTGGAAAATTCATAGTAACTATAAGATTTGCCTCATTAATTGTTAACTTAATGTCAAAACTGCTAAATGCCTCTCTTAAAGAACAAAAGTTGTAGTAACTGTCAGGTATTTTTAAATGTTTTAATAGATCGCCTGTTCGTCCTTAACATCTACCCAGTTGTTCTTGGCCTTTTCAGATATGTTAATCCCTTTTACTTTAAAACCAATTTCTTAAGAGCAATCCTATATCACCACGCCTATTGTTAATTGAGTGCGTTAATAATACACTTTTGTTTTGTTGGTTTATATAGATGTACATCTTTTTATAACTATTTAAAAAAATTAATTTAAAAAATGGAACCTTTTTAATATAACGAACGCGCCCTTTACAATGAGGAGAGTTTTTTAAACCCAAACCTAGATTTTGAATTTAACCATTGCGTGGGACAAATTTATGGCCCCAAAAGCGATTTGAAACCCATAACAAAATTTTTATATCCCCCAAATAAAACTAATTTTTAGAGTCCCCTCCCCGGGCCTCCGTCTATGCTTTTCCCAAATCATTTAAATTTTGCCATTACTGCGCAACACTGGCTGCGGTGTTTCAATGAAAAACCTTTTAAAAACCCACCCCAAATCTTTTGTAGGGCGTATAAAAATTTTCATGTTCTTTACCAGTTCAGGCGTTTCAAAAGAATAAAATTTTCCCTCCCAAACGACACGGTTTTTAACCTTTAACACCCAATGGACAATAATGTATAAAGAATTTTGACAAATTTTTAACATTGACCTTTTTCAACTGATTTAGAAAAAAGTAGCCCGCAATCATTTTTTTTAGGCACTTGTATTTTGGGGTCAACTTTAGAGAAGAGTATGAACTGGCCTGACCACACCCTTTTCAACCAGACAAAAAAGTTCGATTGGGACTATAGTACAAAAAATTAAAATGCGGGGCAAATTTTATTTAGATGAAGGAAAGGCCTAAAAAATGCCAGGAGTGCAAAGACTCAATGATCCAAAAGGGACTATTTTGGTGTCTATTAGGGCCAAGACAGACCAAGTTACATCGTGGTCATCACGGTTGATGCCAGAAAACTTTTTTAAGTAATTTAGAAGTGCTTTACTTGCTGTGATTTTCCCGCCAGATAAAAAGGTATAAAGACGTTCTTGAATGTAGATAAAAGGTTGATTTTGTTGTAGCCTGGTTATACATGCTACCCTCTGTCCTTAATACAGTTTGGCTTGAACAAAATTATAACAATAAATCCCATAGCGGGAGACGATAAAAATTTTTAGGACAAATCAAAGCTTAAAACAAGACCCCCCCATCCTTTTAAAAAGAAAGACCTGCCCTGAAGAAAGGATCCATTTATAAGCCCCCACACAAAAAGCAGCCAAAAAGCACCCCAACCTTGATCGCCTCACACTGCAGTCCACTAGCGAAAAACAGCCCTCGTTGTTTTTTTAACTTTTACGGGATTAGCCAATTTTTATTTCACAAAAAATTTACCAGCAGTAGCACCCCTGCTCACAGTGGTCCCATATAACCGCATTTTTCCCTATAGTAGACAAAACCCCAAAAACAACACTGTTTTTTTGCAGGCAGAGCACAAGCGCTTTGGTGCTAATTCTTTAATAAGTTTGCTAATGATGCAATGTTTTCAAAACCCAAATTTTACAGGCTGGGTTTTGGGGGGCCTACTGGCCCTGTGGCGCACCCCCTGTTTAAAGCTAAACGATTTTGAGTAGAAAACCCCAATAGTTTTTAATATCAAACATTGTAACCCCCTCTCCCTGAAAGAGCCCTTATTTTTTCACTAGTGTATTTTTATAAAGATTCGTTTGTTTCTCTTATTCTGTTTTTTTTGGGAGCTAAAGCCAATTTTTTGTAGACAGCATTTCAACCTAGCCGCCCTTTTCAGCATTGAAACTTTTAAATTCTTTGTATTTTTGCCCTTTTTTTCTCCCCCAAATGTTCATCTGCATCGCGAGTTTTTTTTTTTTTTTCTTCTTCTATCTCCCTCTACCCGCCAATTTTCTTAGTTTGGCGCTAGTTCCTCCCCTACAGTTGTAAGAGCATTCTTAAAACCCTCAAAATTTCCCCCTAAGCCAAAGTTTTCACTCCTAAAAAGTTCAATTTCACGATCGGCGGTTTAATTGCAATTTTTTATGTTTTTTGACTGTCTCATCTCTAAAAATCTTTTTAATTTCTGCTATTTCTTTATTTTCTTGGACCCAAAACCTGAAAAAATGTCATTTTCTATTTTAGATCGTGCTGGCAACCTTTGCACTTGGGTTTTTAAAAAGACTAAAAAGCCCCAGGGCTTAAAAACTCCAATAAAGTTAACTTTTTTTCCAGCAACAGGGGGGGGTTTTCCAAAAATTGGCTTTTTTTTTAAAAATGGTTTAGTCGTTTTTTTTTAGAAACCGCCAATTTCCTTTACTGGTTTTATAAATTAAAAAGATTACTTATCTATCTCAAATAAGAAACCCTGCGCCCCTTTGGTTTCTCTCGAACCCCTGTGGTTTTTAATGATTCAATTCATTACAAGTTGTGCCTAATCCTCCCTTGGCCTACTACCGCTCCTTCAAATTTTTTATTACTGAAGGGCCCCAAATTTTGTTTGTCTTCTTCTTCTTCAGAAGGATCAGGCAGTCATAAACTTCTCCATTTTTTTATTTATATTTTTTTTTGTTTTTTAAAAAAAAGGAAATAGTTGGACCTCGCCATACAGAAAAGAGAAAGGAACCCATGGGGTAAAAAGGAAAGGCAGACTGTTTTGTGTAAAACTCCCTCAACAGTTCAGCCCCGGACAAGATTTTTGGTTAAGTTCCTATTTTGGCGTTTATGAGTTTTTAATGCCGGCACTGCTAAAACATTTAAAAAAGTATTTTCTCAAAAATCCAATCTACGTTTTGCATTTTGGGGGGCTACGTTAATCATAAAGTAAATTAAAAATGGAGGGCAAAAGAAGTCTTGTACTAAAAAAGGCAGTATTTTTGCCCCATTTGTCTATGGTTGCCTAAAAAAAAAGAAAAAAAGAAAGTTATCAAAGGGAAAACAAAGCCCAAAACGGCCCCAAGCCAGCTTTTAAGGGGGAGGGTTTCAAAGAAGTGTTAAAAATGAGGTGTACGAAGCATTTGGGAACAGATTCTGCACCCCCTAGATTTTGAAATTTTTAAAGAGCATATGCCTATTACCAAGATGCCCAAAAAAAAAAACTTTCTTATCATTACTTTTAAACCTACAGTTCTGTCTTCTGTCTGAAACCCTGAAGTAAATACTGGTTAGTGACATCTCTCTTTTAGTTTGATGTTTTTAAACTAATGGCCGAACTCTTAACCCCCGTATAAAAATAAAACAGTTATTTATTATGAAAGGGTTTTTACACTCCATTACAGAAAATAGAAACAAGCGAGACACTCTTTGGACATACATCTAAATCAGTCTCTGAAGTCTTTAAAAGGATTTTTTGTTCTTGTTTACTGAAGGAACAATCCTTTTCAGAGAGAATCAGAAGCGTTTTATAATCCAAAAATTGAGAAGGTTGACTGTGTAATAAATAAATCTTAATAAATGTTAGCGAACCGCCCAGAGAACGTGGACAAAACGTAGTCACAAGACAAAACACAACGCCGTTTCGACCTCTTAGGTCTTCGTCAGGTTTTATTCGTTTATACATCATTTTGACGAAGACCTAAGAGGTCGAAACGCGTTGTGTTTTGTCTTGTGACTCGTTTGTCCACGTTCTCTGGGCGGTTTCGCTAACATTTATTTAAGATTTGTTTAGATTTCCGCCTGCAGTCGTCTGGCTTGCAACTATGTGTAATAAATGGCAAGTCTGATCAGTTGTATTCGGGTCGCGGACTTTTACCTCACCAACACTTTGATGAAATAAGAAAGTTGTTCGCTGGAGGTAGGCAAAGGGATCCTACAGTTGATCGTGTATGTAAAAAACTTCGCCTTTATGATGTAAGACTCGAAGACTACTTAATAAGTAAATATGGGCTGTGGTTGGACTTTAGATCCACATTTGACAATAAGTTGTTTGGAAGTGGAGAAAGGATAGGGCAAGATGGTATACACATAAATATTCGCAAGAAAGCAGACGGAACGAGCCAATACAAATACATGTTTTTACGGTTTGTGATGCTCAGTTAACATTGAAGAAAACAGGTTAAAAGGCGCGACTTTTTAAAATGCAGAAGAAATATTCTAATAAAAACAGATGGATAGCTTAAAGTTTCTGCCAAAAGATCCGCACTGTTCTCTTTTCTGCGGGATTACTGGGTGTGGGAAAACTATCTTTGTACTTGATTTGTTACAAAACAATATACAGGTTTCATTACGAGCACATTGTTATATTCTGCACAACCATTAAGCACAAGTCTTATAAAGAAAGGAAGTTTATTTGGACAGACGAGAATATATTTTTAGTTGATCCTAGCGACAAACTGAGCGACTGTTTAGAACATTACTATTAGACTATTTGAGGGAACTGAAACACTGTTTATTATTGATGACTGTTCGGCTGAACGAGACATTGTTAAAAAAAGAAAAGCTCTGTCAAAGCTAGCCTTTAGTGGTCGCCACGCCTTAGTTTCTGTGTGGCTCTTAACTCCAAAATACAATGCTGTCTTAAAAGACTTTCGATCGCAGTTAAAATCGGTTGTATTATTTTACACTAAGGACAAAGATAGTTTTGAAGAATGTTTAAGTGAAAATTATATAATAAGAGACAAAGATGAGTAAAAAAAAAAAGAACAGTTAGAAAAATCTAAACACGCTAAGCTATGCTTGCGGACTGACCCCCCAGTTCAATACGTTTGTTTATTGTAGATTGTTTATAACAATTTGTTTATTATAATTTTAATATTATAAAAAGAATGTCTCGGGGGCCAGAATCAAAGCACAGCTAGCTCCTAAATGCGTTGCAGTAGAGCTAAAAGACCTAGCAGACACAACCGAGTTTGATCTAATAGGAGTGCCAGGAAATGTTTATGGATTTGAATACACAGATGATGGGGTTTACAAACGAACAGAAATTGAAGAGAAAAAACGGCAGCAACATCCTAAACTGGAACAAATAAGAAATCTAGAACAACTGATTACGGCAAATATGAATACAGGCTTTATAAAAAAAGACAATACCTGGGTCTTGCGCCTGAAATATACTGGGATTTAAATTTGACTTGCGAAGCCCTAATGTATACTTTGATAAGAAAAACAATTTTAGAAAAGCTTTGAATGCGGGTCCTTTCTTGCCAGTCTTGTCCAGGAACACAACAGAAAAAGCAGATTGTAATAGATACATATATGCGCGAATATGTGCTGAGCAGAAAGCAAACCTTAGCTGAAGTGGGGGATGACACAGTAACCCTAGAATTTATCCCAAAACCACACAATGCCTAACACTGCTACTTTGATTTTTGTTTTATTAATTACTCCAGGGAGTCTTATTCTAGTTTGCCAGAACATGTGTTAGCACGGGGAGTACAAATAAAGGCTGAAAACTTGGATGGGCCTCTTAGGCTTGTTATTGCCATTACTAAAAACGGGGAGAAATAAACACCCTTACATCATCTGACAAGGTTACTGTGAATGTTGACAAAGACAAACTAACAGTACTCGACTTTATGTTCATTAGTATGTTAATTTTATTGCGTTTTACTCTGTTGGTGAAGTGCTGCCAAAAGGATTAATAAAAACATTTTTACAAAATTATTTGATTAAAAATGGAGGTTCAACAGTTTAGGTTAAAGCAAATAACTGAACTTCAAAAGGAAATAGAAAGCGACTTAGATAGTATAGGGTTACCAGAAAGAAATATGCTAAAGCTTTACATACTCTTTCTTATGTATTACTGGCTCATCAGCTGTAGCTAGCGTAAGTGCTGGTTCTAGTGTTGCTGTTTTAGCTACTGGGGTTGGGGCGCCAGCCCTTTAGCATTAGGAGGCCTAGGTTTTAGGTTTAGGCGCGCCTTTGTCTATGATTGTAAGTGCTGTTTTAAATAAAAATTAACTCCTAAATTACAAAAGCACACTGCCATTGTTGCCCTAGCATCAGCAAAAACTTTGTTCATTAAGATTAAGAATATGCAAATCATTACAGGATGAAAACATTACGGACGAAGAATTTCAGAAGCTTATGGTCTGACCGTGAGGATTACAGACGACAAAAAATTGACTTCAAAAAGAGTGGAGAAAGACTTTTACTTCACGACAGGTAGACACTGACGCAATTAAGCAGAACATTGAAAAACAAACACATGATCAGTTAAACCAAAATAAGCTAAAAAAATAAGTTTAGCAAAACGTTTAACAAAAAAATAAGTTTAACAAAAAATAAACACTATTTTTTTGTTAGCCTACTGTGTTTGGCGGGACAACTTGCAGCTCTTTGCGAACAAACGATCTTTTGGGCGGGCTTTTTAGACGAGAGAGTTTCTCTTAATAATATACGGGAGGGTCTGTTTTCATAATTCTTTCAACTTCATATACATCTACGCTCCACATGGGATCTGTCGCTCAAATTTTCTAACATCGCCCTCTGCCTCTCCAGAGCATACAAGTAACTTACTTTTAGCCCAAACGGCAAGAGTTTTTGAGCCCCTGCACATCTTCAGTAATGCTAATTTTTTTTAACTTGATTGCGTTTATGGTTTAAAAGGGCCCGTTGCTCTAAATTCTTCATTGTTCATGCGCGTAAGACTGCTGGCAATCTCCTAACCCATTCTGTGTTACGCGTTCTGTCCATAATTTTTCTGTGATATTGATAAGTAAACAGGCGTTCAGCTAGATTCTTATTAAAGTTTTCTACTAAGGCTTGTGATCGATGGTTGCCTGGGATCCCTCTCTTAACTGTAACATGATGTTTTAAAACAACTGGTTTACAGAACCTTTAAACTCTTTTCCATCATCAACTTGAATCATCCTAGGATACTTTAATGGGCCTCGCATGTATATTTGTTGTAAAGCCACAGCCACAGCAGTTGAGCTTTTATCCGTTAAAGGCTCAGCGTCTTTATATCTTGAAGCCATGTCAACAACTGTCAGAGCATACTTAAACTTTTTTTTCTTCTAACTTTGTCAATGTGGAAGATACAGCAAGTCCATCTGGTGGGTGTCATTTGGATTTGAATTAACAAATCTAGGCCTTATTATTCTTTTTGGAGCAGGCAGATATATTTGCCAAATTGCCTGTTTTGAAACCAATCTTTCGCATCTGATTCAGACACTCTAGCAGCTTTACTTATTTTTCATAGCAGTCTTTCCTTTCCAATACCCTTTAGGTGAATAATATATTTTATCCATATTTTAACTAATCTTCTTATTACATTTTAACTATAATTTTTTAGATTGTTTGTGCAAGAATATAGGTTGCTCCCATAGCACCCACAATAAAACCAATTTTCTGCTATTTTCTGTTCTTCTGATGGTTCATAAAAGTCAGACAGTTCTGGCGGTGGCGATGTTAGAAACTTCTTTCCTGTCACTAAGTAATACTCATTCATTGCCTCATCAACGTCTGTAAATGTGTGCTCTGCATGGTCCTGTTCCCATAACTTTTTATTAATAAAGCTAAGTGAGCAATTCGTTCTCAAACGTCTCTTGCCTTACTAAATCTTTTATGCTTGTTATGACGTCTCTTCTTATCAGAAAAAACCCGAAATTTACTAACAAAATACCATCTTGTATTTTTAGATTTTTCTATGCACAAAAGAAACTTCCCCATTTTTTTCCTTTGGTCCAAAAAAAAACTAAAAAAAAAAAGGGGGGTTTTTTTTTTAAAAAAAATTTTTTTTTTCACTCTTTTTTGGGGGCCTTTCCCCAAATCAAAAAAAACCCGTTTTTTTTTTTTTTTTTGGGTAAATGGGGTTTTTTTTTTGGGCCCCCCTTTTTTCCTTTGGGGCAATTTTGGTTCCCTGTCCCCCTTTTTTTTTTTTTTAAAAAACTTTTTTTTTTAAAAAAAAAAAAGGGGGGGGGGGGGGGGGGGGGGGGGGGGGGGGGGGGGGCCCCCCCCCCCCCCCCCCCCCCCCCCCCCCCCCCCCCCCCCCCCCTTAAAAGTTTTTAAAGGGCCCCCAAATTCGTTCCTTTTCCAATAAAACCCCAAACTCTTTTGCCTTAGCAAAATTTTCTTTTGTTTGTTATGACGTCTCTTTCTTCATCAGCCCGTAATTTACTAAACAAAATAATTGCCCCCAGAGGGGGCCAAGGCTTAAAAGCTCCCCTACCATAAAACTACCCCCGCCATTTTTTTTATAAATCAATATTTTCTAGATTAATCTTTCATGAACTAAAATTTTCGGGATAATATTCTGTGCAACAAAAAAGTTTTTTGGGGAATCCCTGCAGAAATTTACAACTATCCCTTTAAAAACATCCTCAATGTCTAACTTCCTAATCCGCCGGCTTCTTTTTAAACGTTTTTTTGGCTGCACGCTATAGCCTATACTAAGGCCGCAATTCAGCAAATGGTAATCGTTTTGAAAATTTTTTTTTCCTCATTTTTTTATTAACAAAAAAATAATTAAAAAATCTATACAAAGGCTGTCATGGTTTTTTTTAACAGATAATTTTTTGTTTTAAAGCTAAAAAAAGGTTGCGACTAGTTTGGCGAATCTTCTATCTTTCCAGGTTGGGCGGTTTTATTCCCTAACAACATTTTGAAAGGGTTGAATAAACATAACCCCAAAACGATAAGGGCCTGCATAATTAACCAGCTTTAAAAATCATGGTTTTAAAAGTATTATTTATTTTTTTATGCTTTTCAAAAAGGATTGTACAAAACTTTAAAAGTGTGAGGAGCAAGCAGACTACTCAGCAGACCTGCCATAAAAAAAGATTATACTCTCGGGCGCTTGTGGGAAAATAAACGTATTTAGGCGTTGAACTAAGTATTGAGCAGATTCAACAACTGTCTACACAACGTTGAGAAATACTACGAGGTACGAACACAGCTGGGGCAAAAGGGTTAGATCGGGGGGTCAGACAATTATTAGTCTAACTAAGTTTTAAAAATAAGATGGCCCATTTTATTCAGAAAAAGATAAAAATTTGACTATCACAAAATCCTTTAAACAAGTCCCCCAAAACTTGCTGTGACATGTTTTCACATTGGAACTTCTATGTCCATTCTCATGGGTTGATTACTTTTAATCATATTAATTTTGATCAATTAAATGCAATCGCAATAAAAAGAAATGAGCGATCGGAAAGAAGACACCGCAGGGCAACCGCAGGACAGTCCGCGGAGCAGAATGGCCACAAGTAATGTACCCAAGTGAGCAATGTTACTAAAACTAAAAATCCCCGGCGTATTGAGCTTGGGGGTAAATACTGAATGGAACAGACAAAAAAAAGCAAAACCCAAACAACAAACAAAAATTATAGTTAATACAACATCATCACCCCGAAAAACACCCCAATTAAAAAAAACACAATCACAACAAACGTAAGATGTATTTTTAGTATTGGCTGCTTTGTGTTGGGGGGGAGTTTTACAACAAAAATTTAACCCTACTTAGCAAAAAGTTACAAAACCCCACAAAACCCCAGTAAAAGAAGAAGAGCAGCTTCTGCAAAAAAAAACAACCTTGTTGTAACCCATTTTCTATGGAATTTTTTAAGAATAATAAAAAAACAAGTTTAAAAATAAATAAATACAAGTTAAGTTAGTTTTGAAAATACTTTTTAAGTTTTAATGCAAAATAAATTACAATAAAGTACAAAAAAAAAAGTTTTTTTTTTAGTTCTAGTTTGGTTTTAAAATAATATAGTTACGTTTTTTAAGTTAAGTTCTGTTTGGGTTTTAGTAAGTACTTGTCAGGTTCTTAAATAAGTACTGGGCGGGGTTTTGAATAAGTTTCGTTAAGTTCTTAAAAAAGTTCTAGCTGGTTCTTAAGTTAAGTACTAGTTAAGTCGTTAATTATCTTTTAAAGTTCTCCATCCCTACAGCAATTGAAAACTCGGATTGACGTAAGTTCTCTTTATTGTTAGAGACAGTGATTTTTTGTTTAAAAGCATTGTGTTTACTTGATGAAGAGTAAGAGCGAGATTCATTTGTGTGATGAAATACTTTGTTTTTAAAGAGAGCTTTCTTTTGTTGTCGTGAGTAAATTTTTTTTGACCCCTTTTACTTATGCCTTTTGCCTTTTCATTACAGAATCTGGCTGGCAACGCTAACATCTTTGACCGCAAACCCAAAATATTCTTTTAAACGTCCCATTAGTTCATCCTTCCTTCCAATTTCTTTTTGTTAACATTGAATGAAAGGATTTTGTTTTTGGATATTTGCATTGTTTCGTACCATCCATCAGCCCTTTACTACTTTTGTTTCTAAGTCCTTATAAAAGTCTTTGTGGGGGCTCTAGAATAAAAGTCAGTGTCGTGTAAAGGGCTCTTTCTTCTGGGTCAGTGGTTTAAAATAGTCGTACAAAATTCTAACATCAATAACTTGACAATCTAATACGGTAAAGCCCAAAACAAAGGCTTTCCAACTTAAAAGCCTTTTTTCTTTATCATAATGCCAAACCAGGGTGTCGTTAATCTTTTAAGTCTTTATAGTTCGGTTAGGCAAACTTAATTGCTTGGTTTTCTTTTGTAACTAATTTACATCTTTTCGGGGTTTTGGGATTTTCCCCTATTTTTTTCCAAAAAACTTTTGTTCATCAGTTTTTTAAAAAAGTCTTTTTTTGAAACATCAGGGTTGGGTTCTAAGATCAGTGTTTTTCTTTAAAGATGGGCTCAAAAGGGCTCTTGGGCGAGATAGTTATCTGTGAAAAAGCTCTTAGTTTCATCCGTGTCTTTGGTAAAACTGAAAAAGTCTGTAATGACATACATACTTAGCTTTGTGCCTAAGATTGGGAACAAGTTTAGGCGGTTCGATAGGACTCATCTTAATCTTTCTGCGGCTAGGGGTAATCGTTGTGGAGATCGTGTAATTCTTAGGATATTCTAAGTCTACCTCCAAGATTAATCCTGCTGGATTATCAGCGTAAGCTGTGACAACATGCCTAACACAGTATTAACATCATGAGGCCCTTTTAGCATTTTAAAGTTACGTAATGGAAGCGGTTGACTCATGGCCCATCCATACAGATTGTTAGCGTCTAAGTACATTAGATAGTTGGATGGTTTAGTTGGGTCATAATCGTCTAAATACATTGTTGTTGGCTTTGCAGTAAGGATGTGAGGCCATGCTAATACCTCCCCTCAGCCCATCTTCAATCATCTGAAGTGTGGGAAGATCAGAAATTAAGTCGATCTGGATGCTTGTAGACTTTAAGAATGCATCCCAAGAAAGGCCAGGCACAGAGATGTAATGCGATGAGTCTAAGCTGTAATGTTTCAGCATGTAGATCTGTAATTCTGAAAAACGTTCTGCCAATAAACATACGTCAGCCATTAAATATTGATCATGATAAATCTCCCATTGTTTGACAGTGTAATTCTGTCCAGGCTTTCTGGCGTATTCATAGTCAGCATCAGTTATATGTCCTTTCCTCTAAGCTTAGAAAAGAAAGCGCCTTTAGGAGGAAGTGAGTCTTCGTCAAAACTTTCCCACGAGTCCATGTATCATAAGGATAAACTCCTTTACGCACTAAAGATGGGTCAAATATTGTTTAGTGATTGGAAAGTCTTGTAGAGATCCTGCTAGTTTATCCAAATTTGCCATCAGATGTTGGGCACAGTCATAAAAGGATAAAGAGTCGAGAGTAAAAGTCATGTACTTTTCTGAAGACTGTGCAATGCAGGTAACCCTCTTATATTCAGAAGTCACTGCTTGCATGATGAAATGAGATTGAAACCTCGTAGTTATGAAAGAAGATAGGTAGCTTCTTTTCTGGGGTCAACCTTAAGTTGAAGATTACAATTGTTGTGTGCTGCTCCACTGAATTTCCCCAGTAATGGATCGTGGTCTCTTACTGCGTCGCCTAATAATTCTCTGTTACATATCCAGCAGTGTGTAGATGAGTCATAACGTTCTTGATCTTCAGGAGTCATAACATGTCTGAAAGATTTAGTTGGTTGGATAACGATTGCGAAGTTGTTTCATCTGCTCTAAAAATCTACTAGCTGCGTTGGGGCCTCTGTAAATCTCTGGACGTTGGCGCCCCATCTGACTCCTAACAACAATAAACGCATAATAACAGATCTGATGGTGGGTTAATAAGGTTGTTTTTTGTTCTTGCTGTTGTGGGCCATAGTACTGCGGCAAAGCGATTCAAAGTCAGCATAAACCACGTATGGGCTCATCTGCATTTTGTGTACATTTTTAAAACTAACTTTAGACCCTGGTTTAGGTGTGAGGAGTTAGTTCTACAGTCTACAAACTTTTACAACGATCCTTATGTTCAGCGGCTGCTTCTATAGTTGGATTCTGAGGAAACACCTTCTACAAAGTCCTTGTTTAGATTTATCCTTTGATGTAAAAGCCATAAGTCTGCTTATTGTTCTGATTAATACATAATGACTCTTTGTACTATCTTTAAACAGGATCAAGTCTACATGTTTTTTCAAGTAATCACCAAAAGTAGGAGCGTTGGGAGAAATCCTTAGAGGCACTAGATTAGCTTTTACAGACCATTTGTATACGTTTACAGTAATTGGGTTGTTTTGTTCTTTAAACTGAGATATACTTTCGATACTTACTGAAAGGTTATGTTATCAAAATTCAGTTCTTGTTTGTATGCTTTATAATTAGAAACTCTGTTTGCATGGTTTTTAACAGAATGTAAGTGCGCTAAAACACACCACATAAAACACATGTTGTCAGAATTATGTATGTTTAAAACTGCTCGTTTTAACTCTAACTCTTTTGGGAGAGAAATGTAAGAATTGCCAAATATAGGATAAAACTTTGTTTGCCTCAATCTTATTTCAAGGGCTTTCCCTTCAGACCAGCCAGAACCCCTTAACTTTGCCTCCTCACTTGCATGATTAACTGTGTAAGCATGTAGTCAGCCCAGTCAGAGTTAAAGTCGTAATAGCTGATAACTTCTTTCTGTTTAGTTGAAACCCAAACTGGCATGTTAGTATCATCAGGCGTTATATAATCAATCAGAACAGCCAAGAACACTTTTACTGGCGGTTCGCGTTGAAGAGACTTTGGGATTTTAGAGATAGCATGTGCTACGCTTTCATGAACGTTTGTAGGTTAATAATATCCATGTCTACTTCGCTAAACATATCGCTTAATTGTTTGTCACTGCTAAATATTTCTTCCATCGTATATAGTTTTCTATCCTCAAATTTACTTGTGGCCGTCATTTTTAAAGCCAAAATATTTACGTAAATTAAAAATAAATGTATATAAAGGTAAGTAAAAACACGCATTTTTATGCTTCACCCAAGCGTTGCAACACTTCAAGACACGTTAACCTTACAATAACACCTGCTAATATTTTAGCTTTTTCTGAATCACTACAGCCAATGTTCATCACTTTAATTGCTTCTTTAAATAGTTCACTATGATCTTTTATTATATTGTCTACATATTCTCAAAACCAAAAATCACTACAATCAATGTTTAATACTTTCATTGCTTCGTCAAATAGTTCATTACAATTCTTTAAAAACAGATTCACTAAGTTTGGCAGCCATTTTTAAATCTAAATAAATAAAAAAAAATTGTAAATTCAACTGTTATTTATAGTCTTTTCTAATCGTAAAACCTGATCTTCATTAAAGCGAATAGCTACTCCTTCAGGGGTGGTAGAAACAGTCAGATTAACATCTTCAGGAGCTATATCATCAACTAAAATGGCAAATAGCTTTACAACTGGTTGAGCCAAGAATCTGGTATTTTGCTAATGACCTGTTTCACGCTTTCTCGCATGTCTATTCGATTAAAAAGATCAGTAATTAATTCTTCAAACCTGTTCTTTAACTGATCTTTAAACGGCTTCTCTCTCCCAATCCAACTCGTAAAGTATATTAATAAGTTCTGTAGCTACTTCGGCCTTCATTTTTTAAACCAATTAAAATCATAAATTAAAAAAAATAAGTAATCAGTTTCTCTTGTTTTTTTGTAAAAATCAGAAGAAGTTATATATATATATATATATATATTATATATATAATATATATATATATATATATATATATATATAATATATATAATATATATATATGTGCGTGAGTGGGCAGGGGGTGGTTTAATCAACTAGGTCAATCAGCTCCAGATCGTTTGACCGGATTACTGCAGTGCTTGAAGGACAAAACGTGAGCGGGTGTGCGTGCGTGGAGGTGGGGACGTGCGTGCATGGGTGGGGTGTGCGTGCGGGGATGGGGTTGGGGTGTGCATGCGTGGGGAGTGGTACGTGCATGCGTGGGGTGGGGTTGGGGTGTGCATGCGTGGATTGGGGTGGGGTGTGTGGTGGGGTGGGGGTGTGTGCTGGGGTGGGGGTGTGCAGGAGTTACCTCCCATAGTATTATTTTTGGCCCTGTTGAGGGCCTTTGTAGGACGCGGCGGTCGTGGGCCGGGTGACACAGTTCTGGCATATTTTTAGCCTTATGCTGGGGCCTGCCTGCCGCTAGCAGTCGCGAAACCTGGCACCGCTCCATAGAGCTGCTGGATCAATAACCAGTGCTGTCTCTCTGTCTCTGCATGTCTGTCCTCATCGGGTAGTATTGATTTTTTCACAGCGCTAGTCGCTTTGCCAACATCGCTTTGCATATATTTTTAAAATGAGCCTTCTTTTCTCATACAAGCTGTGGATCGAAATTCCTAGCTTGTGAAGCTTTGGATAATAAAAAACAAAATGATAATTCCGTCAGTTTTTTTACACATCGTGGGTGGGGTTTCCCTCAGAAATTTTAGTTTTCAAATAATTATCCCAGGACGTTTTTTGGGTTAGATTTTTTGAAAAGAGTTTTTGTTCTTTCAAGCCAATGGTCTAAAAGCAAAGATTTGCCGAAGAGTTTTACGATTTCAGCTTTGAATTACAGAACCAGCCTTCAGTAAACAGGCGTAATTTCAGCCATGTTTTTCAGCTTTCATAAAAAGAACCTTCGTCGATCGGCCCATTTTTCAATTTATCAAAAAATTTT